>JAJOOO010004481.1:0-51980 GCA_029582685.1 Solanum piurae | reverse complement strand
TGAAGTGAATTAATACCACCCTAAAAATATAATACCAGTCTCAAGTTGGCAAGTGTATTACACACGCGCCACGTCATTGACACATTAGAACCACATAAGCGCCACGTCATAGCCACATTGGAAATTCTTTAAAATTTGATTTTTGATTTTTTAAATTCATTTCTTTCTTTCCTTTTCGGAATATTTAAATTAGTTAATCTTTAGTTCTTAATTAGTTTAAAAATTATTGAAATCATTAGCAGCGATTTTTTTTCAATACTCAACGTCATTTACTGCCATGTCGATTATCGGTGTTCTTCATTTTTTTATTTTTATATACTAATCAAGGTCTAATTCTTAACTAATTCAAGAAAAAACACATTTCTTTGTAGTGAATTTATTTATTTTCTCTATCCATTGCTTCAATCACCATTGCCAACCACTAACATTATAGATCGGTTGACAAAACCTCATCTTCTTTTATGCCCAAGTCTTTATTTTTCAAAAAAAATCTTAACTTTTTAAGAAAAAACAAATCTCCAAAGTAAAGAGTAAAAAAAAAATATGTGATTCTTTTTGTTTATGTTTTTAACAAGAAAATGTAATTTGAATGTAGAGTTTGAAGAAGGAGAATGAGGATTGGGTGGTGGAGAGTTTGAGGAAGAAAAGACAAGCATGTAGATGGGGTAGGTGGAGTTTTGAGAAAGCGGGGTGGGAGGTTTGAAGAAGAAGAAGAGCGGGGTGGGAGGTTTGAAGAAGAAGAAGAAGAGCGGGGTGGGGGGTTTGAAGAAGAAGAAGAATGGGGTGGGTGGGTTTCTTCTTTTTTTTCATTATATATATAAAGTGGGACCATTACTTTTTTTTAAAAAATAACTTAACGAGCTTTCAATTTTTTTTATTTTATTTTTTTGCCACGTCATCCGTTAGGGTGGGTATTAATTCACTTCAAATATGTTAAGGGGGGTAAATAATTACCCGTAAAGTTTAAGTACTAAAGTAAGTTTTCGTGCCAAGTTCAGGGGGATTTTTATGTATTTTCCCTTTAACTTTTCATCTTTTAATTTTATGGGTATAGGAACTTAAAAGAAGAGAACTATTTTAATGATGAAATATATATTTATAGACCTGTTAATGATATTTTTAGAGATCTTAATTCTACAAAAGATGGTGAATTATTGTATTGTATTATTAAGAAGGAAAACAATTGTTGTAAAAGGGTAATATTACAAAGGGAAAAAGGACAAATATACCTTCGAACTATCGTAAATGATATGCAAATACCCTTCGTCATACTTTTGGGACATTGGTGTCCCTGCCATTCAAAAACTAGAGCATATATACCCTTTATACTAACGGACATACACGTGTCATAATCTTATCCACCGATTCGACATTTATCGACGGATAAGATTGCGCCACGTGTCCCTTTTTAGTTTTCTGTTAGAGTGAATGACATATATGCTCTAGTTTTTGGATGGCAGGGGCACCAATGTCCCAAAAGTATGACGAAGGGTATTTTCATACCATTTACGATAGTTTGGGGGTATATTTGTCCTTTTTCCCTATTACAAAAGGTGTACTATTAATAAAGATGATTGTTATTGTTATAGGTAAAATTTATTTTAAAAGAGGTAAAATATAATGTATAACATAAAAAATAATTTAGAGAAAAACCTAATTATTATGATGATGTATTGTTATGAAACTTATAAGGATGTTGTTATAAAGAGGTTTAATTGTATCGATTTTATTTAATAAGTATATTTTGTGTTTCATTAATTGAGTTTGATAATTTTGCTTTACAAATCTCAGTAATTATGTCTTATAATCTCATTCAATAATCGTATTTTATACATCTCCACTTGTTCACTAAGCTGAACAAATTACATAATACAGACAATGATTATAATGTCAAAAATCATGAGAGAAAGTGAAAGCTACAAGGATAAATCTACACAGAAGCTTGTGAAATTGTTTTCTAAGGGCCGTTTGGTGTGAAAGATAACATCAAATAGCTTCAAGATTAAATTATAGTGCCACTTAATTTGTTGTTTGGTTGGCAAGTCCAGAATAACTTATTCCGGATTAATAATTAGTATCAGGATAAGTTATCCCTCCCCTTGAGTGGTGTAACAAACTCAATTTCAACAGAAGCACTCTTATATATATTAATTACTGAATACAAGTTATAAGATATAATACGCAAAATACAGTAATAATACACTAACTAAGGAGAGATAAACCGAGAAAGAAGTAACTAGAAAGGGATGAGATACTAGGCCATAGAAAGGGGATGAGAGGATAGAAAGCCAAAGCTTCACATAATTTTCCATGCCCCTTCTTCTAACTTCTAGTCCTTTTTAACAAATGCTTATTGGGCCTGGATCCCAAGCGAAACTAGTATTGGGCTATTTAATTCTTGGGCCTCTTTGTGGTTTATCCTCAGGCCCAATAGCTTGGCCGGCCGTGTTCACAACAATACTTCCCTCTGAAATGAGAACCTTGTCCTCAAGGTTCGAGTCGAGCCAAAATAACGAGGAAAATATAACACTCTTGTAAAACAATTTCTCAGAAAAGTTCAACACAAAAACATTTGTTTTGTGTAAATTTTTGGCCATGTGATAAAGCATAGAAGACAGTGGCACCTGCAGCTCAACGGCAACTTTAAGAGGCATGTGACAATTTCTAAGAAGTGATGAAGAACCTGGAACAACTAGCATTTCCACATTGGCTTCAATTAGATCAGTGTTCAAACGAACGGATAGATAGAAAGATCCAGCAGTTCTAAAACCAATCCTAGGAACAACCATTTGCTTGACCAAGTTAGACAGCAGAAAAACACCAGTAAAAGAGTAAGGAAGCTTCATCCCTGATTTCTCCATATAATAAAGTGCAATACACCATTTGTTGTGCGTGCAAATAAGAGATGACAAAGGACCAATTTGTCTTACTTAGTAATGCTTCTTTGTAACAACAATCACACTGATAGACATGGCAAATAGTATGATATGTCCAAGGAAGTTTACTATCATTCTCGAGGTTGTGCTTTGCATATTCGTGTACATCTGCATATGGAGCACTCACTAGAAGGCCATCCGCATTGGAACTTTCTCGACGTTTTACTGATAGAACATGAAAATCCTTCTTGATGAGAAATCCTTTCGTAAACACTAGCTCGGTTGAAGCAAGGAAAAAGAAGGTAGAGTCAAGACGTTTGGCAGATCCAACAACATAGCAGAAATATACAACGCCAATGTGTCGAAGGAATACAGATTTATGGCTAGATCGTTGGTCATGATGTTCCTGTGCTATGTCTTTCACATTTGAAGAACAACTTATCAAGTCTTGTGCAAGTACAAAATGAATAAAATAGCCAAGATCATTACAGAATATCTTTGGCCGAACTAATGTTTTCTTGAAGTATAGCACATAATCTTCATGTTTAAAATCAAAACTTGCATATAGGATTAGTAGGTTTACATCCCCTGCAATGCAAAGACTCTTGGATGCATTATAACTATACCCAACAGAGAACTCAATAGACAAGCTTTGTCCACCTGTAATTGCGGAATATGAACTCAAAGGTTCTAATAGTACCATCGTGAAGTCATGCGTTGTTGGGTGCAAGCAAAACCATGTACAATTTGATCCTTCAACTGGTGAATCATTACTGTCACTTTTATCTGCTTGCAGTAATATGTCGCTAATATCCCCAACATCAATTTTAGTTTCAATTATTTTACTAACATAGGAGTTTACAAGTAAACAACTCCTCTTTTTTCTAATTTCTTCAAACAATGCATGTGTCTCTACATTCGTATTAGAACTTGTTAGAATCTGAAACTCGAAACTGATTCCGGGATCCCATACATAGAGATTTAATGCATTTTTCTGAACATGAACAACAAAGGTAGTCGCACCAAGGTTTAACAGTAGATTACCTTCATCGTGTTCTTCTCTCCCATACGAGAGATTTGATGCAATTCCCTGAACATGAACAACGAAGGTAGTCGTACCAAGGTTTAACAGTAAATTACCTTCATACTGCTCTTCTCCCCCATAAGATTTGCCACACTCCGCATCAGGTATCATTTCGTCAATAGAAATTGCACCTTCGAACGTCTCAATTTCATGAGTGTGTTGTACATTAGAGCCACGATCAAGATCAATTGCACTAACGTACCTCTCTGACAGTTCTTTTTGGGGATGTTCATTGAACAATTGGACTGCAATACTTTTAATACTTGTAGCCTCTTCACTAACCATTTCAATTGGAGTGTCTGATTGCGTCTCAACAAATAATGTGGGGCAGTAGCCAGACAACTTTTCGTCAAACACCTTGTGCGCATCCATTTTTCTTTTGCGTTCAGATTTCTCCTCATAGTTTTGAAGAAAAGATGAATTGGTTATATTGCTCCACTCCTGAAGATTGGACAAACTATCTTTTGGCGATTTGAGATGGTATTTACGAAAACGAATCAACACTTTCTCAGTAAAATGTTTCCAATCTACCAACTGTTTGTTCTGGAAAAGCCATTGATACCACTGTAAAGCTGTCCCGTCGAGATAGCACGACGCGAGATCTAACTTGTGGTTTTCTGTAATCTCATAGAAATTAAAGTAGCGTTCTGCCTGAGAAATCCATAACTCTGGATCCTCGCCACAAAATCGTTGAAACTCCACCGTTCCAGATTTACTTGTAGGAAGGTTTCCAACCAACTCGCGTAACATTGAACGAATTTCAGCGAGATCCTTCGACCAAGTATCCTTCGCGACCTTGATTGAATCTTCTATTGTCCGATATATTTGGTCCTCCATCGAAGACCTCTGGATGAAAGCACCAATGTAACAAACTCAATTCCAACAGAAGCACTCTTATATATATTAATTACTGAATACAAGTTACAAGGTAGAATACGCACAATACAGTAATAATACACTAACTAAGGAGAGATAAACCGAGAAAGCAGTAACTAGAAAGGGATGAGATACTAGGCCATAGAAAGGGGATGAGAGGATTAGAAAGCCAAAGCTTCACATAATTTTCCATGCCCCTTCTTCTAACTTCTAGTCCTTTTTAACAAATGCTTATTGGGCCTGGATCCCAAGCGAAACTAGTATTGGGCTATTTAATTCTTGGGCCTCTTTGTGGTTTATCCTCAGGCCCAATAGCTTGGCCGGCCGTGTTCACAACAAGTGGTATAGTAATCTTGTGATAACGTATCTCGGATAAAATAGGTAAATGACAAACATGTCCCTTTAAATATTTTTTATACCTCACTTGTCACATTCCTGTATATTTATATATTTTTTTAATACCATGTATAATAACATTCACTATTCTTTATTTTCATGACAATTCTTCATATTTTTCTATTAAAAAAATTCTATTATATAAATATGATTTTTATTTATGAATTTATTTGAGTAATTTTATGTTTATTTATATTTTAATTTTTCATAAGTCCTTTTTAATTTAACAAACTTAAAGATGAAATTTCTATTTTTAAGCTAAATAAAAAGGAAGTTTTATTTTAGAATACATATGGTACCATCATGAAAATGCACACACAAAAATATTTAAGCTAAATCAGATGAAAAAATTATTTTTAAGAATAAATAACTAAAACTTACAAAGAAAATATAAAAATCTAAATAAAGTGAAGGGTAGTTTTTGTAAGCAAACAACTTGTTCTTAAAATTTATGCAATACATATTATTTTGTATATAACAAACCAAACATCCAATAAGAAATAGTCTCAGCATAGCTTATCACATCATAACTAATTTCATCATAACTTTTCTCGTTATAACTAATCCTATCATAACTAATTTTATCATAATTTGTATTTAAACCAAACAACCCCTTAAATTATTAAGAAAATGATTTACTATTAAATTAAAAAAAAAAAATGATAATAGAGAGAGTGTTGTTGAAACGGGCTAAGTGTAGATACAAGCCCAGTCCAGTCCGGGATCCAAAGGTCCATCATAAAATCGAAGCCCTATCGACCCGGCTTCATTTCTTCGAACTACAACAATTGGGGATTTGGGATTTGCTCGATTAGCAGTGAAAACGAGAAATCTGTCTGATGGACAAGCAGGAAAAGAAGGAGAAATCAGAAGGATTGAATTCCGAATCCAGTTTGATGCGCAGTGAGAACGAAGAAGCGGAGGCTAACGAGGATCGCAGCTTGAAAATCGTAGAGAAGGATATGATACCGGCATCATGTTCCAATGTCATTGAAGAGGAAGAAGCTGAGATTTTGACGAATATCGAAATGGTAAGTGGAAATTGCAAGGAAGTAAAGTGGAGGAAAAAATGACCAAATTATTGTGACCGGAGAGGATCGTGGCAGTGGTTGAATTTTTAAAAATTGATTACTCATTTGTATTGCTGTTAGTTGTTATTTGGATTGAGGGTCACTAGAGGAAATTTAGAAGTTGAGTTAATTGTACTAACGCGTGGTTGACTAATCGGACTCCTTCTCGATTTCGTTGTGCAGGTGTCAGGTGTAATTGACAAGGGTTTCAAAAGCTTCTGCAGGGACATGTTTCCGGTAGTCTGAAATTGCCTGATGTAAATTGTCGAGTAGATTTTTGCAACTTGCATATTACTGCTTATTCTTTTGCTTGTTGCATTGCCAGCTTTCTTCAGAAAACTAGCATCCTCTTTGATGTTTGTCTTGACATATAGGTTTAAGAGGCTTCTTTATTTTTGTGTTATCTCAGTGGTAATGCAGGAAATATAAAACTAACAGTTGAAAAGTTGGTTTAAGGAAAAACACCACATTTGTTTGTTTGTTTATTATAATTTGTTTAATCACTAAAACCAAACTTCAAAAGTTTTTTTTTTCCATCATGGTGTTATATGTTAAATTAGGTCTTAGGCCTAACTCACACCCCAAATGCTAGCTCAAAGGGAGGAGGATTGCCCAAGCCTTATAAGGAGTCCACCCATCTCATTAACCACCAATGTGGACTTTTGTTATTCTTTAACAATATCTAACTTGAAAAACCTCAAAAAAATTCCTTCGCCTAATGACAAGCTCTCCTTTTGTTAATAGGACTCAAATTGATCCCAACTTTTAGATTGGTTGAATTGGGTTGTGCCCAAATTGATGTGCTGATGAATATATTCCCAACCTTAGCTGCCGAGTTTGGTTTTACATTTTATGGTCTAAATTTGACAGCCCTACTCTTCATGGAATAAATACCTATTACTGCCAAACTAATTTCTGCTTTATATTTTGGCCCCTTTAGTTGAAGCTTTATCGGAAACAGACACACTACTCCCCAGACTACACTTGTGGGTCTATCTGCAAATAAGCTTTTCTTTTTTAAGAAAGGAAAATGGAGAAAAAACTAGCTAGAGTCACTTTGTAATACTTGACCTACCAGTTAAAGTATTACAAAGTCGCTCTAGATGGTCTTTTCTGCATTTTTTGTTGAAGCAATACTTGCCAATTGGCTGACCATGAAAATCCAGGGAACTAACTAGCAAACCAGATATCCTGATCGAGATAACTATAAGAAGAAACACAAGATTGACCTTGAATAGGTGTATTTTAATAATATCCAGCTGATAAAAATGTCTTCAGCTTTGCTGCAGCCCATTGTCTTTGTCAACATTCTCAAGTACCTTACTAGACTTCCTCCCTCCATCCCCAAGTATTCAGTCATCTCTCCTTTCTGTTTTCATTTCATTGGTCACCTGTGGTCCTTGACAGCTCATCAGTTTGGCACCATTACTTAAGGCCTCATTTGTTTTCATTAAGATTAAGACCTCTGAATCTGAATACACGTCTGAATATTAAGATTTGCATTAAGAGCTAGATGTCTAGATCTGAATATTAAGATGTGGTCTCCAAATCTAAACACTGGATGATTGTTGTTTGTTTTCAATATCTGAATGTGCATATGAAATCAAACATTATATTAATAAAATGTTATAAAAAATCATTTCAACAAAAAATATTACTTTTTGATTAAAAAAATATCATAATCATCAAGCATAACATAAAAAAATCACGAATAAAAAATATTTTATAGGCACAATATAATATCAAAAAGTTCAATGAGTATGATAGATGCTAGTCGAAAAATAATAAATAAGGTATCACATTATCAGCGCCTGACATATGTTTTGGCTAATTAGAAAAACTAAAGAATTCTTATCTTTTTTTTTTCCAATAACCTTAATCCAATTCTCTAACTTGTGAACCTCTAACATCATTTATGCTTTTTGTAGCGGACACTTTCACAAAATATACCAACACATGTACTGTATAATGGTTCTTCCCATCCAAGTCCATCTAATTTTTCCATATATTCTTCAAATGTAGGTGCACTATTTTTTAATCAATAACTCTAGAGCAGTAATCATCTTCTCATCAATTTTCAATTCAGACGAATAAGTTTTTTTTCTTCCCCAAAACTTTTTTTTCAGCTGAAACTGAAGATTGGGATGTAGAATTATTAGGAGCTCCATATTTTTGTCACCAACTAGTTCAACAACAATAATATATCAAAGAGTCTCAATAAAATTATTAACCTAAGGCAAAATTCTAATAAGAGACCTCAAATATGTATACATAGTTATTATTTTCAATTATGAATAGTATATTTTCACTCAAAAACCTTGATGAACATCAATACACTAAAAATATTATTGCAACAAGTGTTCTTGACAAACATCAATACACCCTAAGAATATTATTAATATAAAAAAAAAATACTCGTAAAGATTATGAAAATTTACCAGTTCAAGAGGAAAAAAATGGTGTTTGATTGAGAAAAAAGAGGAAGAAAGTTTGTAGTTGAGAGAGCAAAAGTCACACAAAGACCGAGAGAGGCAATACAATGTTATTTTATAACTTATTAAATAAGTCTGAATGGTGTTAAGACTCTCCTGCAGATCTGATCCATTCAGACCTTTTTAGGTCCATTAAGAGGCTTTTTGAAAAAGGAAACAAATGAACTTAATGGGCTGAATCTGAATCATTCAGATTCAGACCTAAAAATCAAACGCACTTAATAGGCTGAATCTGAATGATTAAGATTCAGACCTCCATTAAGTGCAAACAAATGAGGCCTAAGTTGTTTTCATGAAGGGGACTTTTGAATGCACACTGAGGCCTGTACCACATGATGACGTATACTTGCACAAGCTCCTTTTCACAAGGGCATCTCATTATATTCTTTCATGACCTACTTTTGGCAAAAGTGCAGTTGCTAATGTCTTTCTTGTGGTGAATCTAGTATATAAAAATTTTGTTGTCCGACCCTGGAAGAGTATAATCTTTCCTCTAAAATAAATAAATAAACTACTTCGCAGATTTTACAGTTGAGTTGATATCCTTCCTGCTGTTTTCTGGGGATATGTTACTGTTATATGGTTGTCTTTGGATCTGTATGTGAGAGTTCTTTTTTCTCTGATTCTCTTGGGTGCTGTGGACCCTTGCAAGCTGCATTTATTCATCACCATCTATTTCTGATTTAAGTAGTTTATTGTTGTATATTTTGGCCCTTTTCTGTTTTGAGTTGCAAGGTTAAGCTGTACTCTGTTTTATATTAATTTGAAAGTTATTGAAAATATTTCATGTGTCTTAGAAACCATAATCCGTATTCAATGTTGAGCTTGTGATCTCTAACATTGCTGTTTTCTTCTTCTTTAATGCATTAGGAGGACAAAGCGAAGGAAAAGGAAAACGTGGATAATACTAAAGCTATGGATATTGGTGATTGTGCAGCTGAAAAGAATCCTGTTGAGGTCTCCGATAATGCTGTTCTACGAAGGCTTCTTGTGAGTTGAAGTAATATGATTTGCAGTGATGTTTTTCCATAATCCAAAAAATGGATTGGCTTGGTCCTACATCTTTATTATTCACTATATGATCTCAGCGGGGCCCCAGGTACTTTGATACTCCAGATAAGAGTTGGGGAACATGCTATAATTGTGGTGAAGAGGGTCACGCTGTAGTTAACTGTACTTCAGCTAGACGTAAGAAGCCATGCTTTGTTTGTGGGAGTTTCGAACATAATGCTAAACATTGTGCAAAGGTTAGTGAAGAAAATTGCTTACTCTCAATTGGAATATGTGACCTCATACTGCTTGTGCTATCTTGCTTATTAGTCTTCTCAACTTTCGTTAAATTGGTCAAGGAGAATTTATCATACTTGGCATATTCTTTTATATTAATGCATCGAGGTGAATGAGCATTTAGAAAGTTTCATTCTGCACATATAAACCGCAAATATGTTGAAGAGACTTAAACGGACTGGTAAGTTACTAAGATTCTTTTAGCATTGTGTCTTGGTGCAATTTTCATGTCATCCTGTTGTATTCCTGCTTCCAGTGCTAGGCTGGGACTTGGTAATTTCTTAGAATTGCTATTGGAGTAATGTTAGTGTATCCTTGAGAATTTTCATTGGGAGAAGACTGCATTGCTGGACCTTATGAGAAAACCTCTTGTAGGTTGAGGAGCTTGTTGTTTGTGTATATGGTGCATAAAATGTTATTTACATATACAGATGGCTTTGTCTTGTCAATTCAACTTATTTAAGCAGTATCACAATTGAGTTTAAACTCTTATATCTCTTCCCTGTTGCCCTTCTGTCTCCTAGTGTGTTGGGAGAGTTTTTGTTTTGATGGTAGATCTATGTATGAGCCTCAAATCCCATTAAATCTAGATCTTTAATCTCAAGAAACCACATAAATTTTAAATGTTCAAAAAAAGAAACCACATAAATTTTAAGTTAGATGGAAGAGTCGTATTGAAGATTGGTTATGCTTGCAAAATAAAGCACATTGGGGCAAGCATTATGAAGTTAACCTGCATTTTCTTTTATTCTAAGATGAAGTAACTTTGCTGAAAGGGGTCATTCGCTGGGCACTGAGTGAACGAAGAGAGGAACCCCTTCTGCTCCTTCGTCACCTTCAACTACTTATGTATTACTCCCTTTGTTCCAATTTATCCAACACTAAACTTTTGGGGAGTCACACATCTTTCAATATAAGTAAAAAAATTTATACCATAGTGATTTTTATGTAGTTTCTAAATATTCAAAGTTGAGATGGGTTGATTTTTATACTCTGACCCCCTCCCCAATAAATAAAGTAAAATAAAAAGAAATGGCCTTTCTTTTTGGAAAAAAGAGGGTGTTAGCTAGCAAGTTTTCCTGTTCTACTGTTAAAATGTCTTCACTTGTGTGTCTTAAGTTGGCCATGCAGAGAAACATAATAAGAGGAGCCCAACCATTGTTGAGGACTTCGGGGTGGCCCAGTGGTTTGAGCTTGGGACTTCCATGTTGGAGGTCTCAAGTTCGAAACCCCTTGCCAGCGAAAGCAAGGGGTTTGCCCTCTGGGTCGAGCTCGTCGCACCAGGTTTGCCTAGTGCGGTTTACCTCTCCTATGTGGTTTGCGAGCTATTGCATAGGAGCGGGGGTTTTACCCTGTGCGCACCCAAAGGGTAGCGGCTGTGGTTTCCCTTGTCATCAAAAAAGAAAAGAAAAAAAGAGTAAATTATTGTGGCAAGTAATTGATGTTAGAGGTCTGTACATGCTTCTCATCTTCAAATTGTGATGCTTTGGTAAGAATTTAGTCCTATTATAAAAGACACATGATATGACCCTTAGGGCTCAGTTCAAGTGGAAAAGGTTGAGGGACTTGCGTCATAGATCTGAGCCCTGTGCAGTGTGAACTACGCCTGTTTCTGAAGGCTGCGGTTGGTCCTAAAGGTTGACACCATACGGGTTTCTCTGTCATAAAAAAAAGTTGCATATGTATGAATATCAACTAAGCAATTTAACTGTCGGACTCCTTGACCAGTGAAGAATGCCTCTCTTTTAAATGTTCACCAAAGTGGTCAGGTCTTCTATGCTGACCTATTGTGCTATGCGTGCCAATTTACTTAAAATAACATTTAATTATCTTTTAGCTTTTCTGCAAAGCCTTTTTAAAATTTTCCTTAGCAATTCCATAGACCCTTGTGTGATGCATATTATTTATATGAACTTGCCTAGTTCACCCATGCTCAAAGCATATGGTGCATTTTTTGGTCGACATAATTTTGAGTAGTTGATAATACTGTATAGCTGACCCCAAGTAGTATGAGATTGTGTACAAGCTGATTGAGTGACAGTATAATCATGCATATGCCACTGTATCATCTTCACTTCAATCACGAAGCAAATTGTGCTTGTTTTTAGTTTGATAGGAATTTGGATAGGGTAAAATTATTAATTGCCATTGTAGCATGGTTCAGAGTCTTCTGTAGCTAGTGATGTCAGGTTTCATCTGTAAGTTCTTCAACAATGTAGGTTGCACAGGCTAACAAGGTAATACCCATGGGGGAGTAAAGTGAAATTGTGATCTTTCTTTTGGACCTTATACTATATTTTTTCCATATTTTGGCGATAGACTGATAGAGTATGTTATGCACTCTGCTTTCTTTGAGCAGGGAAAAGCTTGTTTCATCTGCAAAAAAGGAGGTCACCGTGCAAATGATTGCCCTGAAAGAAGCCATGGAGGATCCCAGAGTTCTAAAATATGTCTAAAGTGTGGGGATTCTGGCCATGAAATGTTTTCATGCAGGAACAACTATTCTGATGATGATTTAAAGGTGTGTTGCTGAGGAAATTTTCAACCTAGAGTTATATGTTGTGTTGTCCGAACTTATCTGTGTTCCATTTCTCCTGTTGCCTTTGATAGGAAATACTGTGTTACATCTGTAAGAGTTTTGGCCATCTTTGCTGTGCAAAATACCCTGATAGTGGTCCGAGAGAATTTTCCTGTTACAGATGCGGTCTACTAGGCCATACTGGTTTGGTAAGTGAATGCCCTTGTAGTCTAACTTGTGTGTGTTGCTTCTGTTATTTAGGAACTAAATTTTGTGCTTGCATTTTTCTGACATGTTTTCCCATACAGGCATGCACAGCATCTCGTGGGGAGACTAGCGGTACTGGGTCACTTAATCCCTGCTATAGATGTGGTGAAGAAGGTCATTTTGCACGCGAATGTACTAATCCCAGCAGAGTAAGTTGTTTTATTCTTGTATGACATATGCTTCTCTTTTCATTTTGATTCCTGTGTCGTCTTTCTTTTTAAGTTAGTTGTGCTTTTACTACATAATATCTTATCTTCATAATGAAACCTTATTGTTTTTCTGTTTTTGTGTCTATAGGTCAATAAGCGGAAACATGAATTATCATCCCCCAAGAAGAAAGTCCCCAAGAAAAGAAATGAGCAAAAAGAGTTCAGGTCTGTACCTCGTGATTTTGGTAGGGCATGGAAGAAGAAAGGAAAAATTGAAGGCGGATATACGTCAGGCTATAAGGTGAAACGAAGGGGCGGTTGGGTCCCAGATGATCCTGAAGACTATCCCCAATCTAATAATTGGCGATCTCCTTCGACTCCTAGAAATAAGAGAGCTAAGATTTCGAACTCCAGTTCTGGTGGTCATGCTTCTGCTTCCCGTTCATCCAGAAAGTCCAACAGGCTTGATTTTGATAATTCCGCTTCTTATGGGTCAGGCAATTATCATCACCATAGGTTTTCAACATCCAGTGATTTTGATCATTCAACTTCTTATGGGTCAGGCAAATATCAGCATTACCATAGGTCGTCAGCATCGCGATTTGGCAACAGTAGCCACGACAGGTGGAGGAGAAATAATGATTGGTAGTAGAAACTGTTACTCATGTGCAGTATATTTGGTTGAAAGCTTCTTGGAAAGGTCTGAGAATTCGTCATAATTCATGGAGACTAGTTACACGAGCTCATTAGTTCATCAGGGACTTTTTGGGTTGTTTGTTCAAGTGAGTATGGAACTGAAGTCGATCCCATCAGATGTAGTTCCCTGTAATTTCTGTTTGTAACTTGTTATGTCCTTTGTTCCCTGATGCATCTTAATTGAATTGTTACTCTTCTTTTGCCTGATAGGCATGTAAGTTTAAAAAGTACCAAGTTAAACTGCCAACTGAAATGCAATTTCTAATTTATTTTTGAGGTAACTTTGTCTGCAAAAGTTATTATGCTAACAATTTACAACTTACTACATTGTGTGAATTTTGCAAATGGCATGAAGAGTTGTATAAACACTACATTTTGTATACAACTAACACACTTTTAAATAACCAGTATCAAGAAATGGTCAGTATGTTTATTTTGATTCGTCACTTTGTACCTCTCCTATTTCCACCTTTCATGTCGATAGATTTGCTCTATTATATTTGTGATAAAAAATCAAAACATGATCAAATGGCTAAAATAGAAAGGTTCGACCATAATTATACTATACAACAAGCCATGTCATATCAACGTGTGAACATTACCTCTCAATTTTAGTGTCTTGAAATACATAAATACCTATTTTTTGAACCACTATTTAAGCTGTCCAAAAAACAAATTGAGTTTTGAAACATCTTTAGATATGTAATGTTCAAAGTTTTATACGAGTGAAGTTCAAACACATGACTAAAGTTAAATTATTTTGTTTGAACTTTCAACATTTTCATCTAAACTTTGGATATTGTTAATCCCAAGTTATTCGAAAGAAGTAGACATGTAAAAATAATAGCAAGTTAATATCAGTGTCTAAATAGAATAAGCTATGTTGGTTGGTTTGATTATAAGCCCATCCAGTAAGTTGGCCCATTTTGAAAGTCCAACCTGCCTAGAATACATAAGCTTCTCTAAAGCCTTCACTCTGGTTTATGCTAGGGTTTTTGCACCGATAAGCTATCCTCGTTGAGTTCTACGTCCTTGGTAATCCTCAGTCATGGCGGAGCAGGTCCGTCTATCTCTCTACCTCTATCTCATCCTCCCTCTACATTATTATCTATTATAGAGAAAATCTAATGGATTTACTTTGTGCTGTAGACAGAGAAGGCGTTTTTGAAGCAGCCTGGTGTTTTTCTAAGGTGAGCATCCTGACTGTTCTAGTCACTAAGTTGAAGGAATTTGAGCCTTAGATTTGCGTTTTGTTTTTTTGTCTGATCTCGGCAGCTCTAAGAAGACCGGGAAGGGAAAGAGGCCAGGAAAGGGAGGAAATCGATACTTCAAGAGTATTGGTTTAGGATTCAAGACTCCTCGTGAGGCTACTGAAGGTATGTATTCATTTCGTTTAATTGTATTTCATTTGTTCTCGATTAAATTCTATAAGACTAGTTTTCGATTTCCACTTTCGATCTATGCAATTGTCTTGATATATTGAGTGCCAACTAGTTTAGGATTAAGGTCGATGTATGTATCGTTCGCGCCTTAAGCAATGGGCCTCCTTACTGCAAATGGCCAAAAACTTACTTGGATTACGTTTCTGCAACTTAGAACTTAGAAGTTAAAGTTTTTTGCAATGTGTTTGGCACTTGTTAAATCTTTCTATTAAGTTACAGTTTTTCCGTTGTAGTTTCAATTTGGTAAATCTTTCTTTCTATTATGAAGTTATTTACCATTTGTCTGAATTGCATGGTTTAATGCAATTTGAGAACATAAGGGAAAACACGATATTCTTGTTATAGAACTTCTTATTAGCCGTGGACGCGGAGACATGTGGGGTGGGGGAAAGCTATCCATCTGCTGTCTGTCTTGCTTTTCTTTTAAATCTTCTACAGAATTTATGATAAGAACAAAACATTTAGGATTGATGCACTTCTGTTCTCCATAGCTGCTTCTAGGGGTGTCAAAAATGAACCCAAACATAGGTAACCCGTCCAACCTGCCCAGAATTTTAAGGGTTGGGCTCAAGATAATTTGAATTGGGTTCAATCTCAAACCATTCAAGCCTAACCCATTTTAAGAGAATCCTCAATTGAGCCCAATTCAATCTCCAATTTCAACCCGTTTTAGAACTCTTTACTAAGATATGTTCCTATATTAAAGGTATGAATTATTATCTATTTAACATCTTTTAGGATTTATCTATCCATTTGTTACTTTTTAAAAAAAAATCTTGAGCTGAAATTCGCATTGTGATTATAAAATTTAAATATCACTATGTTAAAATTATTGAGATTAATCGGGTTAAATTGGGCGGGTCAAGACCCAACCAGTTTTTTAGCCCATTTGAGCCCAAACTTAACTTGGGTGGGTCAAGACCCAATCCGATTTCTATTTCAACCCATTTTAATATCTCCAATTTCAACCCAACCACACCCCTAACTGCTTCTCTTGAAGCTCTTATATCTGCCTTTGTTTCATCATAAACCAGATACTGGTTCTCCAAATATTAAATGTTTGACAGAACTATGCTTCTGGGATTACGGCCAAGTTGAAACTTTTCTACTAAGAGGACTTTAGCTGTCTCAATTGTCAAATTGAATAAAAACCTTCACTCCCCTAGCATTTGCTTACAGTTATGGAGCTTACATAGGATGTGATACTGTGAATAAAACCTTCGGGGATCGTTTGATTGGGAACAAGTTATTCTAGGATTAGTTATCCTCTTATCCCACCATGTATATGGGATAACTTATCCCATCACTATGATATAAATGGTGGGATAAGTTATCCCAAACATAACCTAACAAGATACAAAAACTTTATCCCATCACTATTTATTTCTATCCCTCACACCAAACGACCCCTCACATTACTGTCCTTTGGTGATAGGTCTAATCTCAATAGTATATGGTCGTGATATTTATGATGTGATGACCTTAGTATATTTAAAAGTACTGAATCAAAACAGTGTATTTTCAGATGAAAACAGCAGTGGATTGGATTTGAGCTTATTTATTCCGTTTTGTTTCCTACTTCAACCTGACTAGACTAAGATCAATTGCACACGGTAAATTTCTTATGTGGGCATTCCAAGATACTGCATTTACTTACATTTAAGTAATAGTAAATAAAAGATACTTCACAAATAGCTATTTGTGTGACCTTTATGTGGACATGTTGCTTGTTATCTATAATATTTTCTAGGTGTTGGATAGTGAAGACTGACTTTAAGAACAAAGATTTCCTTAGCTATAATATTTGATTATTTCATGAATTTCCTTGATTTCACCGTGTTCTGTAGTCTAACCTGGTGTTTGACCTATTTAAATTTAGGTACATACATTGACAAGAAATGTCCATTCACTGGCAATGTTTCTATCCGAGGTCGTATCCTTGCTGGTACGTGCCACAGTGCTAAGATGAATAGAACCATCATTGTTCGACGCAATTACCTACATTATGTCAAGAAGTATCAGAGGCAAGACTTGTCACTTAAACTATTTTTGGCTGCTTCACTTCTTTTGTTAGTTTTAACACGCAAGTTATTTCAGATACGAGAAGAGGCACTCAAATATCCCCGCTCACATATCACCATGCTTTCGTGTGAAAGAGGGAGATCATGTTACTATTGGACAGTGCAGGTTAGGACTATCTTATTTTGATTTTTCTGTAGTATTTTTTTTCATTATTGGTTGTTATTGTAGGTGATAACATTTTCTGCTTTACAGGCCTTTATCCAAAACCGTGAGGTTCAATGTCTTAAAGGTGATTCCAGCTGGTTCTGGTGGTGGAGGGAAAAAAGCTTTTACCGGGATGTAATCTTCATTCCTCCATTTCAAAATTCGTTTTTTTGTAGGAATATGATGTATAAGACTTTTCTGCTTTTACTGAGTTATCTTCAAATTTTGAAACTTAATATGCTAGCAAGTTTGTTTTATTAAAATAGCAGTGGTTTTCTAGTTTTACTAACTGGATAAAATCAAGATTTTAACTTCAGTTATCCTGAGTATCACTGAAACAAGAAGCTATCAAGCATTTGAATACGAGAACAACATACCAAGGTTAATTTAGTCGTGGAATGCAATGTATCGGAAATGATATCTCTACCTCTAATGGTATGGTTAAGTATTTGTGTACACTCCATTCTTTGTAGACTACTTATGGAATTACATTTGGGACGTCATCGTTATGGATGGTAACTGCCAAAGCAAGAGAGAGAGAGCAAGGGGCTAGCCAAGGCTGCAATCAGAAGAAATATTTCTTGGTTCACATAGTTATTTTATGGGATCAAATATTACATTGTGTATCAACACCAAAAAATGATTCATCTCTATTCTTTCAGTAAAAAAGAAGAAGCTATATTTCTTATTTTTTCTGTATGCAAATAACAAATCATGCTAACTAATTAGTCTATAAATTGAAGCTAATTCAGCGAACCTATATTGAGAGATTGCTGTTGAGATGTCTGACAATTGTGGTGCATTGGTGGGAGTGTTTCACTCTTAATCAGAGGTCTCAGATTCGGCTTGTGTATGGAGAAAATGGGAGCGCCATCCCCGAATGGGCTTGCATGCGATCCGGATTTAGTCGGAGCTCCAATGTGGGCTCCGAACACAGAGTGGGAAACCAAAAAAAAAAAAACAAAAAAAACTATGTCGTGCATAAAAAATTACAGATCTATAAACTTTTAATTAGGGGTGTGGTGTACAAAATCGAACCAAATTACAAACTGAAAAAAATATTCCACTAGTGATTTGGTTTGACTTGGGTTGATATTGAAAAAAAAAATTCGACTATATTTAAGTTTGGTTTGATTTAAACTAAAAAAAAGTAACTCAAGACTAAACTAACTCGACATTATTTATATAATGCCATCTGAAATGTCATCTTATTTTGATTCCTCACTGTGTAACCCTCCTATTTCCACCTTTCATGACAATAGATTTGCTTTATTATATTTGTGATAAAAAATCAAAACATGATCAAATGGCTAAAATTGAAAGGTTCGACCGTAATTATACTATAGAACGAACCATGACATACCAAAGTGTGAACATAATCACCTCTCAATTTTAGTGTCTTGAAATGCATACATTGCTATTTTTTGAACCACTATTTAAGCTATGTCATTGAGTTTTGGAACATCTATGTTTAAAGTTTTAGTTTTATACGAGTGAAGTTCAAATACATATGACTAAAATGAAGCAAAAATTATGCAAAGCACATAGTATAGGAAAGAAATTACTTCCTATCCCTACTCTTTCATAAATTATCAAAAATCCCTTTTTTTAGTGTCTTTCGGATACATAATATTACAGACGGATACTTTAATTAATAACATGCGGATACTTTAATTAATAAGTTGTTGTTATCAGTTTAAGCATTAAATAAGGGATTAAAAACTGAAATTATAATTGACTCCCACAATGCACACCTACGTTTCTTCCTTCAACCAATCAGTCGTTCATAAAACTCTAACTGAATTAGAAATTTTAAATTTCAAATTGTGAAACATTCTCCCTGTTCTTCGAAAATCCAGTAGAAGTTTGATTCAAAAAAAATTGGAACGCAATTTTGTGAAGATTCGTAATGAATATTTCGATCTTGTTAAGGCATTCTGGATTATAGGAAAGTGATGTTAGATACGAGCAATACAGAAGTGATGAGATAGTGGTTGGGGAAAATATTTCGTTCGTTAATCTTATTTCAGCAATTGCAGCTGAATTGGATATTGATGAATTGAGAAAAAACATCGAGATCAGATACGTTGTTGAAGGTAATTCGTCTCCATTGTGTATTCGAAATGATATGGGGTGAAATTGTACATAGAAATTAAGAAACATGAGGTGGGATTCGGTATGTATCCTCTATGCATTGATACATCGGATAAAAGTAATGAAGAGATACAAAACTTCGATGCAACAACAAGTGCAATCATGTGTGTTGAGGGTGGATTATTAATTTCTGATAAAGTTAGTTTGGTATACATTGTTGTGTGTCTGATACTTAATTGTTTGTAAATTTTGTATGGGATAGAATAATAGTATCAATAGCTGTGATGTGTGCCAAAATTAAAAGAGACAACATGTAAAAAAAGGTATCATTTGAAGCAATTATATATCATATACATACTATCTTCTTCTAAATTTTGTATCAACTAATAATAGAGTATCGGAAGTTGTATTTTTTACCAATATTATATATCATATACATATAATTTTGATATGTGTGGACGCAATTGTGTTTCATGTACACAATAATTTTCTGAAAATTTAATATCAGCTTAAAAAAAGTTAGAGTAATTTAGAATTTTGATACTTAATATCTTTGTAACGATGTGTGCCAAATTTAAAAGAGACAACATGTAAAAAAGGTATCATTTGAAGCAATGATCTATCATATACATAATATATTCTTCTAAATTCTGTATCTACTAATAATAGAGTATCGAAAGTTGTATTTTTTTACCAATATTATATATCATATACATACAATTTTGATATTTGTGTACGCAATTGTGTTTCATGTACATAATAATTTTCTGAAAATTTAATATCAGCTTAAAAAAAGTTAGAGTAATTGTGGTATCAATTTTGTGTATTTGATACTTAATATCTTTGTAACTTTGGCATGAATTAATAAAATCGTATCAATTTGAGATGTTTGAAGCACCTAAGTATCATATACATAATATTATGTAAATGATAATGATTCAGTATCATCTGGTGTGATTTGTACCAATCTTATAAGATATAATTTGTACCATGTTGTGTGAAGAATAAAATTTTGTTATTTGTGAAAATAATTTTGTATCATATACTTGATAATTTTGTGGAAATTTTGTATCAGATTCACTGTAGTCGAAGTTGTAGTGATATGTATAATACTTATAATATACAAAAATTAATAAGGTATTAAAATGTATTGAAAACGAATTTAAAAGCGACATAAAAATTATGGACATAAAAACTCTTCAAATTTAGAAGTATGAATTACTTAGAAATATAATGTTGACCTGGGGAGGAATACTCCAAAACACTAAATAAAACTTCATATCTTGACTGTAAGTCAGTAAATAAACTATTATTCTACATTAATCAGTTCATCATCTGTCATGGAATGAAGACACCCTTTAGTCTTGTAGGATCATCATTCTCGCTAACGTATTTCGTCTTGGCCTTGTCGGTACCATATTTCCATAACAGTTTTGCATATCTTGAGCGAAGATAGTCACTTCGAAAAGGAATCGATGGGACCTTCATTTTGTCGCTCAGAAATTCAACAAAAGCAGCTTTAGGGGTTGCTTTGGAATATGTTTAATTACATATTTCATATTCTGCAATTTCATAAACATAAATGATGTTGATCAATCACTAAATCGATAAATGATGCATAAAGAACTAAAAGGGAAAGGCCAGATATTAATTCAAAATATTATGTTTCAGATCATTGTATACTACATAATAACAATACATGACTGATACACAAATCATATAACTTCTGTATATACACTGACTTATATCTAAATATGATACAAAATGTTAACTACCAGATCTATTATATTCTGTTTACGTATCATTCATGTGAATATCTATGAATATTATACATTGTACAACAAACAACCTACATATCATACTATGAATTGAACGCCCATCTTATATACAGTTCTCAACACAAATTTTTTGACATAAAATAGTCTTTCATCTACAAATGTAAAAGTTATACTCAATACCAACATTTGATAAAACAATCAATGTTTCTGGGTAACAACTCCAGATTTCAATATATACAATAAAACTTTATTTTTCAACAATGTCTAAATTAAAAGTAAAAGAAATGCATACCATGGGTAGTGTTGGTCGAGAAATGGGAGGGGCAACCTTTCTACCCCTTTCCTTTTGAGTTTTTGCATCCTTTGTTTTAGATGATGCTCCCACTTCCTTTCTCGATTTTCTCTTGGTAGAAGTTTGATTTGCCATTAATGTCGGTGCATGCAAACTTTTAAACCTTTGTTCTGCCCAGTAAGGGTTTTCTGAATCAAAAATTTGATCATTGTTAGGTGTTATTATTTGGGAGATCTCAATATTAAAAGACGGATGATCCATTTTGACAACTGATCCAAAATCGATTGAAACACAAAAATTGATTTTGAAAGAAAAATGAAGAAGATGATAATACCTATTTTGAACTTTGGACGGTTGAATAGAGATAAAATCATTTGAAAATCAAATTGTTTTGAATTCGGTAACTGATTTGGTGGTGGGGAAATATTAGAAGCGAGATTTTGGGGATGGGAAGGTGGGTTTTGGGTTCTTTCAGAATAAAGTATCCAGAATAGAGGGTTTGGGAAAAAATAGGGATTTTTGAATTTTTATGAAAAAGTAGGGATTAAACGAGAATATGTAAACATATGTAGTGTAGTTTAGTAATTTGACCTAAAATTAAATTATTTTATTTAAACTTTGGACATCTTTATCTGAACTTGATTCATGTTTAACTTTAGATATGTTTGATTGGATTTTAAGCCCATCCGTAAGTTGGCCCAATTCGCAAGTCCAGTCCGCAGTATCTAACCCAATAGAAGACATAAGCTTCTCTAAGTCTTCATTCTCTGCTGCAGCCTGTAAACTAGGGTTTTTGTTACCGATAAGCTATCCTCGTTGAGTTGTGCGTCTTGGTAATCCTCAGTCATGGCGGAGCAGGTCTGTCTATCTATCTTTCTCATCTTCCCTGTACATTATTATCTATTATAGAGAAAATCTAATGAATTTACTTTGTGCTGCAGACAGAGAAGGCGTTTTTGAAGCAGCCAGGTGTTTTTCTAAGGTGAGCATCTGACAAATGTTATATGCATTTACTGTTCTAGTCACTAAGTTGAAGGAATTTGAGCCTAATATTTGCGTTTTTTTTTTTTTGATCTCGGCAGCTCTAAGAAGACGGGGAAGGGAAAGAGGCCAGGAAAGGGAGGCAATCGATACTTTAAGAGTATTGGTTTAGGATTCAAAACTCCTCGTGAGGCTACTGAAGGTTCGTATTCATTTCCTCTAGTTAAAGGAAAAGCATTGTTCAATTACTGTATTTCATTTGTTTCTGCATTGTTGATTTATATTTTATATATTAGCATAGTGAATATAGTTTTATGATCTGAGTGAAGCCAAACATAAAGTTTACAAGACTAGTTTTCAGTTTCCACTTTTGATCCATGCAAAGTAGCTTCTTTTCTTTCTATACTGTGTATTGAGTGCCAACTAGTTTAAGATTAAAGTCGATGTACATATTGTTCACTCCTTAAGCAATGGGCCTCCTTGCTGCACTTACTTGGATTACGTTTCTGCAACTTAGTTGACATTTGGTTAATCTTCATGGTAAGAAATTGTTTTTTTGCGATGGGGTTGACACTAGGTAAATCTTTCTATTAAGTTACAGTTTTTCCATTGTAGTTTCAATTTGGTAAATGTTTCTTTCTATGATGAAGTTATTTGCCATGCGTCTGAATTGCATGAAATATGGTTTAATGCAATTTGAGTACATAAGGGGAAACACGATATACTTGTTGTAGAACTTCTTATTAGCTGGGGACTCGGGTTATTAAGATGACGTGGGGTGAATGTTATCCATCTGTGTTAAGGTACTGTCATGCTTTGACCAGTTATTTGGCTTTCTCTTGATTTTCTTTTAAATCTTCTACAGAATTTCTGATTAAGCCAAAACATTTATGATTGAAGCACTTTGTTCTGGCTTTGTTTCACATAAACCAGATACTAGTTCTCTAAATATTAAACCTTTGACAGAACTAGGCTTCTGTGATTATGAGCCAAGTTGAAACTTTTTTACTTGAAGAACTTTAGCCGTCCCAATTTGTCCAACAGAAATAAAAGCTTCACGTCACTAACATTTGTTTACATTTGTAGAGCTTACATAGGATATGATACCGTGGATAAAACCCTTCAATTACTGTCATTTGGTGAGGCTGGGTCTCAATATTATATGGTTGTGAAATGGATGACCTTAATATATCGAAAAAGTACTGAATCAAAATGGTATAATTTCGGAGGAAAACAGCAGTGGATTGGATTTGAGCTTATTTATTCCTTTTTGTTTCCTACTTCAACCTGACTAGACTAAGATCAATAGCACGCGGTAAACTTCTTGTGTGGGCATTCCAAGAGACTGCATTTACTTACATTTAAGTAATAGTAAATAAAAGATACTTCTTAAATTGCTATTGTGTGACCTTTATGTGGAACATGTTGCTTGTTAGCAATGATGTTTTCTAGATGTTAGATAGTTAAGACTGACTTTAAGAACAAGCTATTTGGTGGACAATATGGAAAGAGAGGATCCTTAGAGTTTTTGAGAATAGGGAGAGTAGTATGCAACAAGTTAAATTGAATTGCATTTCAACTCTGTGTTTTTGGTGTAATCAAACTTACTCTAATGATACTGTTTCTATCATTGATGTCTTAGACTCATTATAGGGATAGGTCGGTATTGTTAGAGTTTCCTTATGTAAATACGGGTTTCAGTACAACCTATGTACTGTTCTGCAGAAATAGAAACAATTACCATTTTCAAAAAAAAAAAAAACAAGGTTTCATTTCATCTTTTATATCTCCTGCGCCAGATATCATTTGCTTATTTTATGAAATTCCTTGATTTCACCTTGTTCTGTGGTCTAACCTTGCGTTTGGCCTATTTAAATTTAGGTACATATATTGACAAGAAATGCCCATTCACTGGAAATGTTTCCATCCGAGGTCGTATCCTTGCTGGTACATGCCACAGTGCTAAGATGAACAGAACCATCATCGTTCGTCGCAATTACCTACATTATGTCAAGAAGTATCAGAGGCAAGGCTTGTCACTTATACTATTTTTGGCTGCTTCACTTCTTCTTTTTTTAGTTTTAACACACAAGTTATTTCAGATATGAGAAGAGGCACTCAAATATCCCAGCTCACATATCACCATGCTTCCGTGTGAAAGAGGGAGATCATGTTACTATTGGACAGTGCAGGTTAGGACCATCTTATTTTGATTTTTCTGTAGTTTTTTTTCCATTATTTGTTGTTATTGTAGGTGATAACATTTTCTGCTTTACAGGCCTTTATCCAAAACCGTGAGGTTCAATGTCTTAAAGGTGATTCCAGCTGGTTCTGGTGGTGGCGGGAAAAAAGCTTTTACCGGAATGTGAGCTTGATGCTTCCATTTTAATTGTTACTTCTAGGAATGATGTCCATACTTCTATCCCTTTACGGGAATGTTGTCTTCGTTGATTTTCCTTTGAGCCTCAAGTTTTGGAACTTAATGCTAGCAGCAAAATTTTTTTCCCTATGGATCTGTTGGTTCTTTGCCACAATCAAAAACTTCAATACCATTCGCAATGTTCTATAAATGAGTGCAAAATTTACTATGCTTGTGATACTTGTTTGAAGGTTGGTCGAAGTAGTTAATCGTATTTCTCCACTAATGATGGTTTGCGTTTGCTCGAGTGTTTTGTGTATATTTTTCGTTGTGTAACTATGCTTCAAATAGTTGGTCAATTATATGACGGACAATGTTTTCCATTTAAATAAATCATAAGCTTTTATGTAATAAAATAAAACAGAGCAATATAAAACAATCGTATTGTAGACAGTATATAGAGAACAAAAGAGTTTTCACCTTTTTTCCAAGTTTACATTGTGTACAATTTGAATTTTTATGCTTCTATTTAGTGATAGAGGTATACAGAAATATTATTAGTAATAAGATAACATTAATCATTTCAGATTAAGGTGGATGTTAGGGAGGTGTAAAAGGTTGAAAGTTTAATGGTGTGATCAAAAGTAGAGATTATGCTAGGAGTTACTTATATTTGTGTAGAGTCAAGTGACAATTATGATGCTCTAGGTGTGTCCACTATGAAAAAATATGTTTTTTACTTGTTTGATATGTAAGTTAAAAAGTATTATAATTTTTTTTATATATAATCTAGACAACGTCTACTTTCGCAAGGTAAGTAAGGCTGCATAAATAACGTCTCACCCTGTTTTGGGGCATGATAGTTCTCCGATTACCAGAATAATGGACAGTGTGATTATCCCAAACCTAAAAAGGCATATGGCCTTGTTGCCAATTTAGATAGTGATGTAAATACAATAAAACTTATCTAGATGGAAAAGAAAATAATTTTCTATTCACCAATAGGGCCTGTGTAAAATTCTATTAATTCAATATAACTTACAAGTTCAATACTAATTTTACAACATGCATACCCAGATTTGGCAATGTCACTCAGTTCTAAGAAAAAGAATTTACAAAATGCTACCTCCTTTCAGTCCTCCCCCGATTAGAGGGGAAAGTAGTGTGGGACGATGTATCTTCCTCCCTGAAAGGTCGAGTTGATGCATCTGTTATACTAGGTAACCTTTGAAACACTGCCCTTCCCTTTTCTGGCATTTGGACCGATCTCCTCTATCATATACTTCCAACCATCTATAGGCCTCCTCCGACTAAATATATGGGTTTTAATAAAACTGGCAATCTGCATAATCAACATTTATGCAGCATTAGAAACAAGAGCAAACAATACATCACAATGTTTCACTATCCAATGTCAGAGCCTTATAAATCAGACTAATATTCTTTTACTAATTTGCTATTATACCATTAGCGAACATAATCACAGAGGAATAGTTAGTACATGTTAAAATGAACACATTAAAGATACAAGTTTTCTTCAGAAAACTGTCCAGTATAGTCAAAAGATTTATTCTTTTTACAACTGTAGTGCTAGCTTGCGAGCTCCTCGACTAACTCTAGGGGGCACCTGCTACCTCCCACCAATACATGCACCAGATAATTCTCTCCACCAAGGCTTGGATGGATGAGAAGAAATCACCTAAAATTCTCTCTGTTAGGATTTGAACCGGAGATCTCATGATTGTCAATCCACTTCATTGACCACCACCCTTTGGGTGATGGGCAGAAGATAATTCAAAATGAGGTCTATCAAACATAAGAGAAACATGTAGTTATATTATTGTCTACGAATAACTCACAAGTCACCATTCAAGTACCCATAAAATCTTGGAATTGTGCAACTGACAAGGATGTGATGGAACTGGGATTAGAGGACATGAAATTGGAGAAAAAAAGTATCTCTTCAAGCTTGTATTGTTCGAGAGTGAAGCAACAACAACAACATAACCAGTGATATCCCACAAGTGAGATCTGGGGAGGGGGTAGAATGTAGGCAGACCTTACCACTACCTCGTGGGATGAGTGAAGATTCGTGAAAAAAGGTGTCAAGTCATCATGCTACTAACCAAGGTATCCACCAACCACAAATTTTATTGATCAATAGTATACTAGGATTACAAGGCAAGGTAAATATGTTAGGTATTATGACATAATTGCTAATTTTTCCTTTAATTTTTAAATTTTGGAGCCCTAAACTCTATGCCCCAGCCGGCCCACAGCCCACAATATATATTCAAATTAGGCCCAACCAATCAAAAATCCTAAATCCCTAAACCCTAACACAAGAACTCGTTACGCCTCATCTCTCAGTTGTCTTAGGTATGCCGCTGCTCAGTCCTCGATTTATCTTTAGAAATTCTCACTCACAGAACCGAAAATGGACCCTTTTTTAGACAATATACAATCATTTATCCTTGGAAATGAAGTCCCTAAAATTTCTAGGGTATCACTACATAGGTCGTAGCCTATGGAATATTGTCATAGTTTTTGTGTTTTATTATGATCATTGAAATATGTATATTTAGCTATTTATGCATTTACTTGAATTCAAACTTAATAAATATTATAAAAATAATTTTATTTGTGGATTTGAGTAATAAGTAGTAACACTAACAACATGTAATATTGTCTTGTCGATATTTAGAATAATATTTTTAAATTATAATTTAATTTAAAAAAATAGAAAAAAATACTTTTAAGAAAAGGGTTGACCCGGCAAAGCCCATAGCCCACGTACTTGTGGGCTGGGCCAACTATTTTTTAGATCACACTAAAAATGAATAGCCCGATCTGACCCGTCAATTTCAAAGCCTATATGGATTAGCCCGGATGGGGTGGGTCAGCCCATATTGACAGCTTTATTGGCAACTGATTGGTTTAGAATTTGGTCCACAATAGGTAGGAGTGTACAAGCCAAACCATAAAGTCAAACTACACCGACGAACCAAATTAAACCGAAAAAAAATGAATCGTGGTTTGGTTTGGTTGGTTTGGCGTTGGAAAAATAAAATCGACCACTCTTGGTTTGGTTTGGTATTCGAAGAAAAAAAGTCAAATTGAACCCAAACCAAACCGACATAATATAAATATATAATTTTATTTTATTTATAGATAAAAAATATTATTTATAATCTACTTTGTTAATATATTTTTAGTTAGTTAATAATTTTCAATGTTTATATATATTATTTCAAATTTGGGCTTGTAAAACTTTGCAAATATTTTATTTTGTACTAAGATCAGAAGTTACAATAATATTGTTATAGTTTTTCAAATTCGAAGTTAACAATTTACTTTGTAAATATTCCGTTTTGTTTTCAGTTTGATTGTTGCCTTTGATCTTTATTAATTTAACATATTGAACCTTGATATTTCAAAATAAAAATAAAAATTGTACTCATGTGAATTTTATCGTCTTTTCGATGATTTCTATTCATTTAACATTTTTTAAGTTTAACTTATCACACATGTAAGTGAAAATATACGTGATCTCTTTTTCAAACAATGTATAATTGTAAAAAACCGAAAAAACCAAAAAATTGAAAAAACCCGAAAGAACCAACTAAAACCGAAACCAAAAAACCCGACTTTATGTGGTTTGATTTGGTTTTTAGATTTAATAAACTGACATAATTGGTTTAAATTTTTTTTAATTAAAAACCAAACCAAATCGACCTATGTACACTCCTAAATATAGGACTGTTTTCATAAATAAAATTATTTTAAATACTAAAATCTGAATACATATTATTTTCTAAAATATTATCATTCTGACATTTTAAATAAGTATTTTAAAATGTTGCTATTTTGACTAAATATATTAGGTATTATAACTTAATTGCTAATTTTCCCTTTAATTTTTAAATTTTGGAACCCTAAACTCCATGTCCCAACCGGCCCATAGCCAGTGGCGTAGCCAGAATTTTTAATAACGGGGTTCAAAATCTAAAAAAATAGACATACAAAGTAGCCAAAGGAGGTTCGACATCTACTATATATATCTAAAAAATTATTTTAACAATGTATAAATCATATAATTTTCCGCCGAAAGGGGTTGCAGATGACCCCCTCATAGTAGGGTGGCTCCGCCACTGCCCACAACCCACAATCCATATTCAAATTAGGCCCAACCAATCAGAAATCCTAAATCCCTAAACCCTAACACAGTAACTCGTTATACCTTATTTCTCATCTCTCATCTCTCAGTCGTCTTAGGTACGCCGCTGCTCAGTTCTCGCTTTGTATTTAGAAATTCTCACTCATTGAACCAAAGATGGACCCTTTTTTAGATAATATACAATCATTTATACTTGGAAATGAAGTCAAGGTTGCCAAAATCTACGGTATTGCGAATTACGTTTTAGTAATTCTAATTTAATCATCGAAGCTAGTGCACTGCTATATCCACAGTTTGAGTATGTTGAAAATTTATTTGGAGAACTGTGTAAGATCAAGTCTCAATACGTGACAAAGCCCCTTGCCCTTAGGAAATACATAAGAGAGCAAGGAATAGTTATCGTCGGAAAGATATTTCATTTCGACCATTTGTTGAATAACACCAACAAAGTAGGCATGTGGAAAATTTTCAGAAACAATCAAAATTGTCTCGGACTTGGACATTCTTTCAAAAAAAAAAAAATCAGTAAGTAATGTTTGTTTTTGTTGATTTTACTTTTTGAAAATATCTAATTATTGGTTTATTTTTTTAAAAAATTAAGCAGATAATGTTGGGACTTCAGGCCATTCACAAATCCCCGTATCGCCATGGTAATATGAGCAGTGGGTTTTTTGTTGTGAACTCAATGGAGACATCTGCTACTATGAATTAGAGTTTTCAATATGGATTGACGCACCCCATCCTGGCTAATCCATACATGATTTGAAATTTGACGGGTCAGATCGGGCTAGCCCATTTTTAGTGTGGGCTAAAAAATGGCCGGCCCAACCCACAAGTACGTGGGCTACGGGCTTTGCCGGGCCAGCCCCTTTTCTTAAAAGTATTTTTTTATAATTTCTTAAATTAAATTATAATTCATTTTTCTATAATTGAAAATATTTGAACTTTAAAATATCATTTTTATCCTTGATGAATGATGTATTGCCAAGAAATAATCTTAAAATATTTTGGATCATAAATTTAAATTTTTTTTATGTCAATCAAATATTATCACGTAAATTGGACTAGATTCATTATAAGTTTTACCTCTGATGATTTTTCTTGATGCACAATGGTAATTTGGCTATCTGACAATTGCATTATTTTGGCAAAACTTGTCGAGTTGAACTTAACGCCGTTAACTCTTCACCTAACCCCATCTTTCTCCTCTATAAACTAGACAAGTTAGCCCGTGCCAGCATGAGCGCAAGTTTAATATACATTTGTTAGTAATATAGTATGAGCTGGTAATTTATTTTAGAAAAAGATTTTCAAGAAAAAAAAGATATGAAGGTTTTTCAAAAATTAAATTATAGATATTTATGTGGTTATAAATCGTTAATTAAATGTAAAATAAATATTTTAAAATTAAGTTTATTACTAAAATAAAAATGTGTCATTCTTTTTTAAATCGATAAAAGAAAAGTGAGTCGTAAATTGGAGCAAAGGGAGTATTTCAGTATATTTTTGTGATTCTTGTTCACTTGTGAATTTTATATGTTGTTCAACTGAAATGAAAATAATTTGACTAATAAAATACAATTTTAATCGGTTAAAATGAGAAACTAATTTGATATGTCATTTTCATTTGGACAAGATAAAAAAAAATGAAATTTCCTATTATCTAATTGTATTGAATGTTTGTAATAAATTAATAATTATAATCACAAAAAATTATTTATGAGAAAAATATGAAGATATGTGATTTATTAATTTAGCACCTTAGAATATTATGATGTCTTGTTTTGAACTACAATTTCCTCATTAGATAATGTTTAAGAATTGATTTTTTATTTATTTATGATTTTCACAAATTATGAAATTTTTATATTTATAAAAATAAATATAATTTAAGAAAATTAAAGTATATTACTATATTATAGAAGAGGCTAGCGGACCCAATATATGTTACTTTTTTTGTTTCAATTTATATGATACATATAGAATTTGAGAAGTTATTCAAATTTTTATATGATTTTTAAATATTTTAAGTTGTAAGTTATTGTGATTTATAGTATTTTTATATTATATTAAATATTTTAAGTTGTTCACGTTGTCCAAATTTATATGGCACAGAGAAAATTTTAAAATATTAAACCATTTTTTTAAATGTCTTTTAAGTATTTTAAGTTGTCAATATTGTAATTCATAATACACTTTACGTAATTTTCAAATATTATATATTGGAGTATTTCCTTTACCCCAATTTCCGTGACATTGATAGCATTTTATATGTCATTCATATTTTCTAAGTTGTTAACCATTGTGATTTAAAGTATTTTTTACGTTATTTTCAAATAATGTATATTATTTTCTTTGTCCCATTTTATGTGGCATCGACAGAATTTCGAGAATGATTTTTTTTTTATGAATTTTAAATATTTTAAACAGTTAATTATTATGATTTATAATATTATTTACGTAATTTTCAATAGATAACAGTCTAAAAGCAAATAACAAAATAGTTACACTAATTAAACATACCAATCAAAATAATTTGTTTATATTATTTGTATGAAAATGTCCATAGAATCCATACTATAATTACATTCTTTAACCACTACTCTAAAAGATTAAGTATTGCAGAGAGTTAATTTACCAAAGTATTTTTACAAAATAATTGACGAAAAATAGAGAATAAAAAGGAAAAAGTAAGGCAAAATAAGTGTATTCAATAATGTCAGAGCCGTTATTTTTGTTCATCCAAAAGAAATGCACATACACTACACAATTTGCTAAGCAAAAAGTATAAAATAATAGAGCAATTAAAATTACCAACTTACCCTGGCTAGGAAGCAGGCATGTTCGACGAAGACCTGCTTCCTAGCCTCTTCTATGATATAAAATATAACTAATAGTAAAGTAATACTCGGTCTTTTTTTTTTTTTTGGAACCCCAGGATAACCCACAACCGCTACAACCTCTGCCCTTCGGGTGAGCACTTTGTGCGCACTGGGTAAACCCCCCACTGTGTAATAGCCTGCAAACCACACAGGGAATGTAAACCGCACTAGGCAAGCCCTATGCGACAGGCTCGACTCAGAAGGCATTGAGGGGGATCGATCCCGGGTCATCCGTGTGGATAACCACCCTCCAAACCAACTGATTAATCAGTATTAAAACATTCTTTTCTTTAAAGAAGACACATTTGTTGTCCAAAAATGGATCTTCTCTTACTGGAGAAGACCTTAATAGGTCTATTCTTTGCCATTTTAATCGCTATTATTGTCATCCCCTGAATTAGCTAAAGAAGTTTTACACACACAAGGGTTGAATTTGGTTCAAGAACAAGAAATGCATTTTTACAGGGAAGGGTCAAGATATGGTTTTTACTGTTTATGGTGAGCACTGGAGGATTATGACTGTACCCTTTTTTACTAATAAGGTGGTGCAGCAGTATAGATGGGTGGGAGTCTGAGGAATATAGTTCTCCCACTTTATAAAACTATTAATGTATATGTAATTATTTTGTGATAAAGATTGACATTGACTTAATTATCAATTTCTTTTTCTCTTGTTTATTCTCATGCATCTAGCAAGAAGTTTCTAACTTATTATATTATATTAGTGTACAAAATTTTAAAAAGTAGTAGAACACAAACTACATTAAATGAAATGAAAATAACTAGGCACAGTTTATTTTTAAAATAATGAATGAAGGAGAAACTCCAAAAGAAAAAAATAAGGAAAATTAATGGGTATGTAACATCTTATTAGTAAAAAAGAAAAAAATAAGGAGAAAATACAGTATGTAACACTTGTCTATATGTGTCAATTCCTCTTCTGAATTTAGATTCTAGGCCCATCTGTAAATTAGCCCATTTTACAAATCCAGTCCATAGTATTCTAACCCAACCTACCTAGTAGAAGTACATAAGTTTCTTTAAGCCCACGAATCCAACACTCTCCACTGCAAATTAGGGTTTTTGCTACCGAGCATCTTTCATCGTTCATTTCATCTTCCTTTGCAACCCTCAATCATGGCGGAGCAGACGGAGAAGGCGTTTTTGAAGCAGCCAGGTGTTTTTCTAAGGTGAGTGTTCTGACTGATGCTTCATGCCTTTTTCTGTTCAAGTCCGTAAGTTGAGAAGGATTCGAGGTTAAGATTTGCGTTTTGTTGTTTATCTGATTTCGGCAGCTCTAAGAAGACTGGGAAGGGAAAGAGGCCAGGAAAGGGAGGCAATCGATTCTTTAAGAGTATCGGTTTAGGATTCAAGACTCCTCGTGAGGCTACTGAAGGTTCGTATTCACTTGCTCTAATTATATGAAAGCCATTGCTCAATTACTGTATTTAATTTGTTTCTGGCTGGCTTCTGCATTGTTGATTTATATTTTAGATATGAGCTTTCCCATGTATAGTGAATATATATTTTATTATGGTCTGAATGGCGCAGAACAGTACAAGGCTAGTTTTCGATTTCCACTTTCGATCTATGCAAAGTAGGTTATTTTCTTTCTATATTGTCTTGATGTATTGAGTCTCAACTAGTTTAGGATTAAGGTCGATGTACACGCCTTAAGCAATGGGCCTACTCAATGCAAATGGCAAAAAACTTGTATTATGTTTCTGCAACTTAGTTGTCATTTGGTAAATCTCTCTTAAGTAAGAATTTAAAGTTTATTGCAATGTGGTTGGCACTTGGTAAATCTTTCTACTAAGTTATAGTTTTTCCCTTGTAGTTGTCATTTGGTAAATATTTCTATTATGAAGTTATTTGACATGATGACTTATTAGCTGGGACTCAAAATATTAGGATTATACAGGATGCAAGTCATCCATCTGTGTTCATGGTACTGTCTTGCTTTGTCCAATCATGTGGCCTTTCTTTGATTTTCTTTTAAATCTAATACAGAACTTCCGACAAAACCAAAGCATTTAGGATTGAAGCACTTCTGTTTTTCTCTTTTCTCTTTAAGCTCATTATTGTGCCTTTGTTTCACATAAACTGGATATTGGTTCTCCAAATATTAAACCTTTGACTGAACTAGGCTTCTGGAAATACCGGCGAAGTTGAAACTTGTTTATATCTGTTGTGCCAGATATCATTTGATTATTTCATGGGTTTCCTTAATTTCACCTTGTTCTGTGGTCTAACCTTATGTTTGGCCTGATTAAATTTAGGTACATATATTGACAAGAAATGCCCATTCACTGGCAATGTTTCTATCCGAGGCCGTATCCTTGCTGGTACATGCCACAGTGCTAAGATGAACAGAACCATCATTGTTCGACGCAATTACCTACATTACGTCAAGAAGTATCAGAGGCAAGAGCTCGTCACTTATACTATGTTGCTTGCACTTTATTTGTTCTTTTGTTAGTTTTAACACATGGGTTATTTCAGATACGAGAAGAGGCACTCCAATATTCCAGCTCACATATCACCATGCTTCCGTGTGAAAGAGGGAGATCATGTTACTATTGGACAGTGCAGGTTAGGACCACCTTATTTTGATTTCTCTATAGTAATTTTTCAACATTTGCTGTTAGTGTACATGACAACATTTTCTGCTTGACAGGCCTTTATCCAAAACTGTGAGGTTCAATGTATTAAAGGTGATTCCAGCCGGTTCTGGTGGTGGCGGGAAAAAAGCTTTTACCGGAATGTGAACTTGAGTGTTTCTTTTTTAATGTTTACATCTAGGAATGATGTCAAGGCATTTCTGCTTTTGCTGAATTCTCGTCTTCATTGATATTCCGTTGAGATTCAAATTTTGAAACTTAATGCTAGTAGTAACAAGCTTATCTTTCCTATTGAGCCCCTATGTGTACTGTTCATCTTTGAGAGGTTTGATTTGGTGATTGAATCATTTTTTAAAACAGGATTTATGGTTATTTTAGTCTACTGGTACATTGTCATTTGCCACAATTAATACTATACTATAGTATCAATAGATTTTCTTTGTTCTAAAAATGAGAGACCATAAGCTACTATACTTGTGCAACTGTTAATAATGTTGTTACTAGTAGTAAGTTGTGTGAGTTTATATATGCAGAACCACTCTTCTTATAATGTCACCATTCTTTTTCTATCTTTGAGTAATGAGGACAAAACTAGGGAAAGGGGAATTTTACACATTGGTAGGTCCTTATTTTTTTTTCGTTCCAAGACTGGCGGTTTATGAATGTGCAAATGCAAGTTTAATGTCACCTTACAATAACAATAACTATGTTTCAGTGTTAAACAGATTTATTCGTGATATGACTTTCCACTTCATTCATCTAGTTCCGTCTTTATACCAAGGAAAAATTATTGCAAGTTCTCTTTATATTTTGTGACATATGTATATGATCTATAATAAGCTAAAAGACTTTGCAGGTGTGAATATGCTTATACTAATGGTCATAAACACGATAATAGGGCGACAACTAACTATTCTACACTATAATTCACAATGAACTTTTGATTTAGTTTAAGGGCATAATACATATATTGGACCATAAACTTGGCTTTAAATTTCAACTTTGACCTCCAACTTTCATAGTGCACAAACATATACTTTAACTATCCAACCTTTAAATAAATAAACACGCGATTTTTGGAGGCAAAGAGCGTGAAATGCAAACGCTGCCACGTGTATTAGTGAGCCACTCAATGGCTGCCAACTAATTAAATACTTTACACGTCCATTTTAGAATTAAAAAAAATTAAAATTATTTTTAATTAATATACAAGGGTTATAGCTCTTTTTCCACAATGACAAAAAAAATTAGAAGCCATTTGCACTAAATATGAGCACAAATCGTTTTAAAAGAGAGGAAAAAATTTTTGATTTGAAAGAGGAGGAAAGAGAAATGAGATTTTTGATTTGGAAATATAAAGATATATATAAAAGGGATTGATTAAGGGTAGATTTGTCATTTCAGCATTTTTTAATTGTTGTGGGCCTCAAAAATTACTCCTAACTCGCGCAAAATACGTGCACATCACGCGTTTTGCCAGGTAGGACACGCGTGTTTATTTATTAAAATGTTGGATAGTTAAAGTGCATGTTTGTGCACTATGAAAGTTGGAGGTCAAAGTTGAAATTTGAAACCAAGTTTAGGGTCCAATATATGTATTATGCCTTGTTTCTAATATGATAGGTGAAGAAGGATGACCTGGGCAAAAGGTTCAGGTCCAAAGACACACGACTGGATAAGAGAGTGGCGAGCGAGATGGAAGGGAGGTGAGGGCGCGAGATTTGTCTATGTAACCTAGATACATGCGAATCCACTTGGATAGAGTATATCTAGAACAAATTATACCTAATTTTGAGGATACATGTATCTGGACGTACCAAAATCTAGTAAGATTCGTAATATTACAATATAACATGCATCTAAGTAATTAACTCATAGTTATATTACAATATAACATGCATCTAAGTAATTAACTCATAGTTATATTACAATATAACATGCATCTAAGTAATTAACTCATACACTAGTGAGATTTCTGTAAGTTACCCTTAAATAAATAATTTTGGTTCATGGATTGACCCCAGCCCAGCCCAGCCCAGATCAAGCCTCAAGGGCCAAGGGCTTATATGAGTCATGCTTATAAGCCCTATTTTAAATGGGCCTAAAAAATTATATCCCAACCCTATCCCAATAACGGGTTGAGTTGGGCTGATCCATGGGCTAAGCCCATTTTGACAGCTCTACACACGACTCATACCTAAAATTCTTGTGATTAGAGGTGATGAAATCAGTTAATGAAATCATAATTTGTCAAACATGTTAAGTTTGGACTGACTATTGACTAAGAAGGCAAGGTAAGTTAGGCTAACATGTCAAAATGATTCACTAATTCATAAATAATTTATTCTTATAATTTATAATTACTCGTAAGTCATAATTAAGAAAAGAAAAAATTGAGTCTTACTTTTTCCAGAAATTCTACCTTTTAGTTTAAATTAGTCATCTAATTTTTATTATTTGAACATGTAATAATTATTTTTCTCTTTCCTTGTGGATATGATTAATTAACTCGTGCTTTGTTTCTTGAATGCCCTTAATATTAAACAGAAAATTTAATGTACATAATATTTAAAGTAACCTAGTTAATGTTACTTTAAAGATTACTTCTAACACTTTCTTTGTAGCCAAATGAATCTTATAAAGTGGAATTTAGGTGAGAGTTTGAAACCTAAAAAATAAAAAGTAATCAAAACAACATAGATAATTAAAGTTGACAAAATCTAAATATAGCACATTTATTTAATGTGTCATATAAGTTTTATTTTCGGATCCAGCTTAATAATCATGATCTACATAAACTTATATATCGCATTAAATAAGTGTGATATATGGGGAAATAAAACAAACTCTTAGTAGTTACATTTTTTCTTTTGTACTTTAGGTTTATACCTAGGAAATTTGTCCGCGCTTGATGCGGTATAACAATAATTTAAAATAAACTTTTTATAAATTACCTATTCATGAAATATAAGTTGCAATACTTCAAGATCATATATGATTTTTTTTTGCCGAAACCCTTAGATTCATAAGTTATAATAGTTAATCAATAATAAGAACGAAATTAATATTTTAATATATTATGTTAGCAAAATAGAAAATTAATGAATCCGAAATAATTTAACAATCTAAGAGTGATTACTTTTAAATCTATAATACAATATGAATAAAGCTTGAATTTTGTAGGTCATCAACTTTTATTGAAAATAAAAATAAAACTAAAAGTATAATAATACTATGAATGACCCAATATCGACTAAAAGCAACATTGATATTAATTTTCTCGAATGACCCAGTATCAATGTTGTTCTTAGTCGATACTGGGTCATTCATAGCATTATTATACTTTTATTTTTATTTTTATATTTCAATACACATTTAAGAACAACATTGATATACTTATAACATATAGATATCGATCTTTAGTAGAAGAAATAATCTAAGAATTCAAAATAAAACGACAAATCAAATTCTATTTATATATATTAAAAAATATATTTTTTATGCAGTTTATGACAATTAATTTTTGAAATAAAGAAAGAAATAAAAAAGTAAAAAGAAAAAATAAAGGAAAATAAATGATTTAAGGAAATGATACACATAACATTATTGATGAATTTAAGGAAAGAAATTTAAAAAATTAATAGCATCAATGATGAAATGATTTAAATATGGGTGTATTTGATAATTCAATAAGGTTTTGAGGTAGAATTTTTAGTCTTTTCAAAATTTGGAAAAGTATAAAAAAAAATAGAAAAATAATAAATAAACTTCCACATAATTTTTAACAATTTGTAAGGAAAATATAAGAGAAAATGTCAAAATTTTTTTTGATTAAAATAAACAAATATTTGAAATAAGAAGTTTGTCATCTTTTTCTAATTTTAATTTTATTATTACGCATTTATATGAATTTTTAGCCGAAGAAGTGATATAAATTAAAAAAGTTAAATTTCATAAAAAATATATATGTGATTCTTACCATGTTATAATAACTAATTTCTTGTAAAAAAATAAATTAAAAAAGGTAAAAAAATTTATAAAAAAAAAAGAGCATTAAGGAAATGATATAAATGAAAGTAATAATCAAGATGAAGTAAGAAAAAATAATATGATTGATGATGAATGGAATTAAATGTAGTCACTTTGATATTCACTAAAATTTGAAAGTAAAATTTTCAGTTTTTTAAAATTAAAAAATTTAAAAAATTTAAAAATTTTAAAAACGAAAAAAAAAACTATAAATAAAGTAAATAAATTTTAGGCCTTAATATATATATAGACCTTAATCAAAGATATATTAAAGAAAATAAAACAAACTTCAACCAAAGTTATATTAAAGAAAATAAATCAAACTTCAATTAAAGTTATATAAAAGGAAAAAACACTATAATTAAAGATAGAAAAGAAAAAAAAAGTTTTAAGAGAAAAAAAACAAAAAAAAAACGGAAATTAGAAATAAATGACAAATTAAAGTGTATTTCTATATAAAAAATGCATTTTTTTTATAAAGTTATAACAATTAATTTTTAAAATAAATAAATAAAAAGAACAAAGAAAGGAAAAATTTAATTTAAGGAAATGATATAAATTACATTAATGATGAGTTTAAGGAAAGAAAATTTTAAAAATTAATAGCATCTATGATGAAAGGATTTAAATATGGTCATATTTGATATTCTGCAAAATTTCAAGGTAAAATTTTCATTATTTTAAAAAATAGGAAAAATGCACAAAATAAGAATTAGAAAAATAAATAAATAAACTTCTAGACACAATTTTTAGCAATTATTTTAATAAAATATAAGAGAAAATGTCATAAAAATATGTTAAAATAAATAAATATAGGTTGTCATCCTTTTCTAACTTTAACTTTATTATTACGTAGATATGAATCTTTTAGCAGAAGAAATGATATGTGTTTAAATAAAATAAACTAAATTTTGTAAAATATATATGCAATTCTTACCAATTTATAATAACTATTTTCTTGTAACAAATAAATAAATAAAAAGTAAGAAAAAAAGAAAAAGGAAAGAAGCAATTTAAAGAAATGATATAAATGAGAATAAAGAGATCAAACTAAGGCAAGGAAGTAAAAAAAAAGTATGATTAATGATGAATGAAATTAAATATTCAATAAAATTTGAAAGTGAAATTTTCAGTCGTTTAAAATTAAAAAAAAATATTAAATTTAAAAACAAAAAAAAAACAAAAATATAGACAAACTTCAATTAAAAATATATAAAAGATAATAAAACAAACTTTAATTAAAGATAGATAAGGAAAAATAAATTAGAAAAACGTTTTAAGGAGAAAAAAAAACAAAAAAAATGGAATTAAAATATTGATAGATTTCTCCTTATTCTCCCCCTAATTTAATATGAATTCCATAAATAAATTGAATCTCTCTCTAAATAATTTTTCTTGCTCTTGGACCACTTATTATTCTTTCAATAAGTTTTCAATCAAAATGATTTTCTCTCTCAATATATAAAATTATAGTGCAACATTCTTTCAAAAACTTTTTATATTTTGAAGAAATTTAATTATTACATGATTTTTCTTCTTACTTCAGTATCTTCAAAAGTATCATGAGAAATCATCTCTTTCTCTTTTCATGAAGAAATAACATTCCATCATCAGAAGAAGAGACAAAGAAAAAGAGTCGCGATGTTTTTGTTCATTCTAAGATCTCTTCTCCTCATCTCTAAATTAGCTTGTAGTGCGTTGTGTCAATTTTGTTGTTCTTTTTATGTTGCTTGTCATCTTTCTCTTCTTTATGATTGCTGTTGTTGTTTTGGTGCGTTGTTGAATTTTCCTTTCACTGATACATGCATGTATGTTCAATGAAACTTGTTTGATGTTCCTGCAAAATTTAAAAAGTAAAGAAGAGAAGGAAAATAAGTAAAACAAAAAAAATGTCTGACCACAAAAATAATATATTGAGAAAAACTAATCAAACCATGAATTTTTCTATTACTCGCGACAAGAATAAATACATAAATAAAAATTGGTGGATACCTTTTACCATATTGTTTGAAATATATTGTGATTAGCTACTCTACTTTATAGATTAATACCTTTCAAATTAAATTTGAAAAGACTTTTCAAATTCCTTAATTAAGTGATAAGGAATAAACTTTCAAATTAAATTTGAAAAAACTTTTCAAATTCTGTAATTAAGTGATAAGGAATAAATCCTCTTAAATTTTATAATTAAGGAAAATGTCTTTTATGGTAAAGAATTGATAACTGAAGTTTTTATGTTTATGTTTTAATGAGGAAAACATTAAATATTAAACTTTAATATTATGTTAAAACTTCAAATAAATATTGTGTTTTTTAAAATGAAAAAAAAAGCTAAAAAAAAGATAAATATGATTCCAGCCCTTAGAGGCATGCCACATCAACTATTCTATATTCAACTTTATATATATATATATATATATATATATATAGATTTATACCTAAATTATTACTTTTTTTTATTAATTGTTTATTCTTTGGAATTCTAAAATATTGATTTGAGAAAGAGAAATATTTTAAGTAAAGAGTAGGACAATATAACTCAGGTTCGATTTTATCTTTTTATTAGACTAAAGTTCCATCAATAAATGTTGTATTTTTTTTTAGAATAACTTTGTGATAGTGTATCATTTTTTTTATGAACTTTTGCTTATTTGGTAATTAGATTGTATAAAGAATTTGGATAATTCGATAGTTTTTACAATTTTTGGGATTTTTATGCTTATAAGCAAAAAAATATAACTTAGAAATTCAAATTGTATATCCAAACAAAATATCAACTTTATCTTATATGATTTCGTATAATGATGATTTCATCTCATGTGACTAAATGGACCCTAAAATATGAAGATGCTCCTTTTTTTTTTTGCCCTAGTTCTTACATTTTAGTACTCAAATTTCTTATTCTTTGCTTAGTGAAGAATCTCCAAGTCAATGAAATTAGGAGGCCTAATAAAAATTAGCCACGCAAAACAATTGCCAATTTGGCACGAAATGGACGATAGAGATGGACTTTCCAATCACAATAAAATTGTATTTTTGCTCTTATAGTTATTACTAGTTAACTGTAATTTTGATAGTTTTTATATATTATATATATATAAACCTTTATATAGTAACTGTAACCTTTATATACCACACTATCTCTATTAATTAATATTTAATATTGGTCTTGAAATAATGACAAATAAAAAATAAAATAAAAAAATAAAATAACAAGTAAAAGTGAATGAAATAAGTATCAAGTTATATTTGTGCTCACCCATTATAATATTTTTTTCAAATTACCATGCCTATAAAAGTTCAATTATAGTGACGGCTTGACTTACAAGTCAAGAGGCAAGATTTTTGAAGAGAAGAACCAACAAATAGATTTGCGTAAATGACACGAACAATAATAGAGATTTTTTTTTTCTTTTGTACTTTTTGTTCCTTTTAAGGAGTAGTTTTTATCTGTGAGATATTTAATCTTAAATTAGTTAGGATGTACGTTTTTTAAAATCACTTTCACATAATAATTACGATACTCCCTTCATTTAATATTAATTAAATTGTTAAGATATTTTTTATTTTTTAAATTAACTTAATTGTTCAATTTTCAAGATTACTTTTAGAATGTTTTTCCAATTTTACCCTTCATTAGTTAGTGTTGGAATTAGTTATTAATTAATGTTTAGTTATTTTAATAATAATTAATAAGGGTAAAAATGGAAAGTTAAGCCTAATTTATGTCTTAATCTTCTTTTCTTAAAGGGTGTGAAACATTTCAACAAATCAATTAATATGAAATGAAAGGAGTATTTTCGACTTATACTGCCTTTAATTATGAAGTGATAATGCATAGTTAAGTAAATGGTTTAACAATTAATAATTCATCAAATTTGTGAAGATTCACAAGCAAAATAATTAATATTTCATATTTTAATTAATTGAAGATTAAATACAAATTACTACTCTCTCGGTTTAAGGACATCTCAAAATAGTATAGTGAACAACTATTATTGGACGAAAGGAATAGATAATGCGAGGACCAGTATTAAAATTTTCAATAATTCGGAGACTAAAAACCACTAATTTCCCACAAGAGAATTTCTGTGAAACTCATCACATTTGAAAGTGTCTTCAAATAAACACATTCTCAAATTGAAAAGTAATATGCATTTCCTCAAGTTCTTCCTCCTTTTTGTCTTCCTATACTTTTTATCTGTTACTCATGCTGCCACTTTTGACATTATCAATCGGTGCACCTATACAGTCTGGGCCGCAGCCTCACCTGGTGGAGGCAGGCGACTCGACTCAGGTCAATCTTGGAACATTAATGTGAATCCAGGAACAACCATGGGTCGCATTTGGGGTAGAACCAATTGTAACTTTGATGGTAGTGGTCGAGGCAAATGCCAGACTGGAGATTGTAATGGGCGGTTACAATGTCAAGGTTTTGGTAGTCCACCCAATACTTTAGCTGAATTCGCATTTAACCAGCCCAATAACTTCGACTTTGTCGATATTTCTCTAATCGATGGATTCAACATCCCTATGGAATTCAGCTCAATCAACGGTGGGTGTCGACGTAAACTCCAATGCTCCGCAGATATTAATGGGCAATGCCCAAGCGAATTACGGGCACCTGGTGGCTGTAACAACCCGTGCACAGTTTTCATGACGAAGGAATATTGTTGTACAAGTGGATCAGGGTCATGTGGTCCTACCGATTATTCGAAATTTTTCAAACAAAGATGCCCAGATGCTTATAGTTATCCACTGGATGATCCAACAAGTATGTTTACATGTCCTGGTGGTACAAATTACAAGGTTGTCTTCTGCCCAGGTTATTACATTTATTCCGTTTAATTTCTTTTACTTGTCACATTTGGATTTGACAAATTCATTACGAAAATAAATGATTTGAGAAATAAGTAATTAATATTTGAGTATTTATCCTCAAACACGAGCTTCATCAAATCCCTCTCTTTTATGACTCTGCAGAAGCACAAACATACACAACAATCGACATACAAAACAATTGTCCCTTCACAGTATGGGCAGCAGCCGTCCCTGGTGGGGGGCGACGACTCGAATACGGTGGAACATGGAAAATCGAGGCAAACACTAAAAACGGTCATATTTGGGGCCGAACCAATTGCAATTTCAACACATTAGGCCGCGGTCAATGTCAAACGGGGGATTGTAATGGACTACTTGAATGTCAAACTTTTAGTAGTACACCCCCAAACACTTTGGCCGAATACGCTTTAAACCAATTCAACAATAATGATTTCTTGGGCATATCTCTTGTTGATGGTTTCAACATCCCAATGGAATTAAGTCCAGCGTCCGCGGATGAGTGCACTGCCAGGATCAGATGCACCGCGGACATAATAGGACAATGTCCGAACGAATTAAGGACTCCTGGAGGATGCAACAATCCTTGTACTGTTTTCAAGACGAACGAATATTGTTGCACGTCTGGAAATTGTGGTCCGACCAACTATTCGAGGTTCTTTAAGGATAATTGTTCAACTTCTTACAGTTATGCTTTGGATAATTCAACAACTAGTACCTTCTTTTGTCCCAGTGGAACTAGCTATAGAGTGGTATTTTGTCCTTGAATTAAATGGATGAAACATATTTTCTTTAAATGTTGTTTCTTACAACGTTTGAAATTTCTACCATGTAAGTTTGGTTTACACCATTATAACCATTTATTAAGCTATAAAATTTACTAATCCGCTAGTCAACCTATAAAATATCGGTTGGTTTGGTAATAGATTAGCAATTATCGTGCGATGTATTGACTAACTTCTAATCTCTATGGTACCTTTTTATTTTTTATGAATGCACCTTACAAAAATGATGACTTTTAAGCAGTAACAATAGCAAATGGATAGATTGATCCAAAATTTCAACTGATTATCTCATTTTCATTGTCCAATAGAAGCATCTTTGTTAATGACTCGATAAGTTGTTTCATACTTTTCATGTACATCTCCTTGGCGTTTTTTTGAGCTTGCTCTATTCTTTAAAGCAAAATAGATAATTATAGAAAAGTAAATATGTTATTCTTATTTTGAACACGTACTCAAGTTTCTTATTCTTTGCTTAGTTAAATATTCAACCTATTTATTCTTGTTTTCTTGACATAGCCCCCCGCCCCCAAAAAAAGGAGTTTGATCGAACCTAACTCACTTGCTTTTAACCCCTATTTCCACAAAATTTTACCTCGTTTACGCACTCACTATTAATTTTCCTGCAAACAATTCAGAGACCAATATTTTTTTTCAGCGGATGCCCTACAAAATAATATCTCGTGACCAATATAATGAGAGTATTCTTGAAATATTAAAATGACAAGTAAAGTGAATATATATATTTAAAATAATGGACAAATAAAAATAAACAAAGTAACTATTTCCATTTATGTGACTTACTTTCATTTTTAGTCAATTTAAAAAAGAATGACACATTTCTATACTAAGGGTGTGTTTGGTATGGAGGAAAATGCTTTCCTATTTTCTTTTGTTTGGTTGCAATAAAATGTTGGGAAAACATTTTCCTAAACGACTTGTTTTCCTAGAAATGTCTATTTTACCCTTAATGAAATGATTTACAACCATACAAATTTCTATCATTTATTTTGGACCACAAGCTTTAAAAGTCTTTCTTTCTTTATTAAACAACATACCGAATTAAACTACCTCACATAAAATGGAACGGAGAAAGTAATATTTTCTATATATTACGCATCTTTAGATATTTATAATTTCATGGTACATAAAGTCAAAAGTCTCCCTCTCTCTTTCTTGTGTCCTTTTCACACCATTTATTGACTAATGCGTAAACTCTACTCTCTCCGTTTTTATTTATATGTCATCTTTTCTTAAAATAAATATTCTTTAATATTTATCGTTTCACAAAATCAATACATAAATAATATTATTTTTTCTATTTTACTCTTAAGAGCTATTAGATTTGAAAATATAAATTTGACTAATATAGAAAAACTAAATGATTATTCATGTATATTGATCCATTTAATTAATCAAAATAAACTAATTTATGTTCATTTATTAAAACTTGACCTCAAGAGAACATTAAATAAGAGTATAATGGTAAACTTATGCTCCCTCCATCCAACAATAGTTGTCCACTATACTATTTTGGGATATCCAACAATACTTGTCCACTTAATGACATCAAGGGATAATCTTAAACTAAGTTCCTAATTTATCCTTATCATTAATTATAGTTATTTCTCTATTACATTTTTCAAGACATTGTATTTATTATTTTCAAAGGGTGATATGGTAAAATTATCCTTCTATTTATAGTTTCTTAAGAAGTGTGTATGCAAAGTTAATAGTGGACAAGTATTATTGGACAGAGGGAGTATATAATTTTTTAAGACACGTAAAATCTAAAATAATGATATATAAATAGGAACAGACGGAGTATTGATTATAATTCGTCCTTCCAAATTCGATCCCTCGTTCATTGTTATTATCATCATATTTATTCTTAAAGTAAACATGAGCTTCATCAAATCCTTCTTCATATCCTTTATATAGTAGTATATATTAATGACTTCTCATCTCTCAATACTAGTAGACGCAATAATCGACCTACAAAACAATTGTCCCTTCACGGTATGGGCAGCAGCCGTCCCCGGTGGGGGGCGACGACTCGAGTACGGTGATACATGGAAAATCGAGCCAGACACAACCGTGAGCTCAACTAAAAAAGGTCGTATTTGGGGTCGAACCAATTGCAATTTTGACACATCAGGACGTGGTCAATGTCAAACGGGGGATTGCAATGGACTACTCGAATGTCAAACTTTTAGTAGTACACCCCCAAACACTTTGGCCGAATACGCCTTAAACCAATTCAATAATAATGATCTTTTGGGCATATCTCTTGTTGATGGTTTCAACATCCCTATGAAATTTAACCCTGTGTCCACGGATGAGTGTTCTGTTAGGATCAGATGCACCGAGGACATCATAGGACAGTGTCCGAATGAACTAAGGACTCTCGGAGGATGCAACAATCCTTGTACTGTTTTCAAGACGGATGAATATTGTTGCACGTCAGGAAATTGTGGTCCGACTAAGTATTCGAGGTTCTTTAAGGATAAATGTTCAACTTCTTACAGTTATCCTTTGGATGATTCAAGTAGTACCTTCGTTTGTCCCGATGGAACTAGTTATAGAGTGGTATTTTGTCCATAAATTAAATGGATGAAACGTATGGAATAGAGTCATATTTGTTTTTATACTTTAAAAAAAAAGGGTTATATTTACCTTCTGTCATATATTTGTCTCAACCATTTAATTTTAGACACATAATTTCCTTTGGGAGTGTTAAATTTCATCTCCCCTCTTTTATCATCCTACATAGCGTCTCGGTGGCATTCCTATATATATATTACTTAAAATTTCCTTTGAATTGAAAATTATAAGAGAAGATTCATTAGTTTTAGAAGGTAGCTGGAGGCTATGGCACATTATATCTGAAAAACCCTTGCTATTTTTTTGTCAAAAGAATTGTTATTTTTTTGTGAGAAATTGCGACAATGAAATAGGAGTATTAGGGGTAGGTTTTACGGATTAAATGGTTGGGTATAAATTATAATAATTAAATTAGGAAGAATTTTAAGTGGAATGAATATATATAAATCCATGTAGGCTTATTGCATAGGCGCCATGCAGGAGGATAGAAGTGGGGAGATGAGACTTAACAATTTCAAGAACAAATATGTGTCTAAAGTTGGTTGTTAGGGGCAAATATATAAAAAAAATAGGGAAAATGTACAAGTACCCCCTAGGCTATGACCGAAATCCCAGAGACACCTTAATTAAACGAAGGTCCTATTACCCCCTGAATCCATTTCTTTTGTAATTTTGTGCACCTTTTTGGTTTACGTGGCATCCAAATATCTCCCATGCGCCTCAATTACGCGGAGTCACGGAGTGTGCCACGTAAGACAAAGGTGTACAAAATTACAAAAAAAATAAGTTCAGGGGGTAATAGGACCTTAGTTTAGTTAAGGTGTGTCTCTGGGATTTCAGTCATAGTCTAGGGGGTACTTGTGCCTTATCCCAAAAAAATATAACGAATGACTAATATAACCTTTTTTTGAAAGTATAAGGACAAATATGATTCTTGTCCTTTTCTTTAATTGATGTTTCTTAGCAAGTTTGAAATTTCTACGTAAATTTGGTTGTACATCATTATCCCTATTTATTAAGCTATAAAATTCAATGAGAACTTTAGTATTATTGAAAATGAAAGAATATGAGGTTTTATTCTTAATTGAGCTCTAAGAATAAGCAATTCTTCCTATTTCTCTTGCCCTAGTTCTTACATATTAGTACTCAGATTTCTTATTCTTTTCTTAGTTTAATATTCGACCCATTTGTTCTTGTTTTCTTGACTTAGCCAAAAAAAAATGTTTAATCGAACCTAATTCACTTATTTTTACCCCTTATTTCTACAAATTTTTACCCCATTTACACACTCACAATTTTTCAGCCAAACAATTCAGTGACAAGTATTTTTTTCTAGCGAATGTCCTACGAAGTAATATCCGGTGACCAATATAATGAGAGTATTCTTGATATGTTAACAGAGAAAATCCATATTTCAAATAATAAACAAGTAAAGTGAACATATAGAATATTTTCTATATATTACGCATCATTAGATATTTATAATTTCATTGTAATAAAGTCAAAATTAAAGTCTCCCCTCTCTTTCTTGTGTCACCAATAATTTAACTGATCTATTGACTAATTGTCCTTAGCTAGCCTTAATAATTACAAATCCATTGTTATTATTATCACATTTATTCTTAAAGCAAACATGAGCTTCATCAAATCCTTCTTCATATCCCTCTATATTATAACTTCTGTTCATATCTCAATACAAGCAAACGCAATAATCGACATACAAAATAATTGTCCCTTCACGGTATGGGCAGCTGCCGTCCCCGGTGGGGGACGACGACTCGAGTATGGTGATACATGGAAAATCGAGCCAGACATGACCACGAGCTCAACTAAAAAGGGTCGTATTTGGGGTCGAACCAATTGTAATTTTGACTCATTAGGCCACAATCAATGTCAAACGGGGGATTGCAATGGACTACTCGAATGTCAAACTTTTAGTAGTACACCCCCAAACACTTTGGCTGAATATGCTTTAAACCAATACAACAATAAAGATTTCTTCGACATATCTCTTGTTGATGGTTTCAACATCCCAATGGAATTTAGTCCTGTGTCCGCGGATGAGTGCTCTGCCAGGATTAGATGCACCGCGGACATAATAGGACAATGTCCTAACGAATTAAGGACTCCTGGTGGATGCAACAATCCTTGTGCTGTTTTCAAGATGAACGAATATTGTTGCACGTCTGGAAATTGTGGTCCGACCAACTATTCGAGGTTCTTTAAGGATAGATGTTCAACTTCTTTTAGTTATCCTACAGATGATTTAAGCAGTCTCTTTACTTGTCCTAGTGGAACTACCTATAGAGTTGTCTTTTGTCCCTAACACATAATACATAAATATGTTCGTTAACTCAACTTCAACTCATATTTATGTCCTCTAATTTTGGGTGTGCACAACTACACTTAAAGTGCACACACATCCTATATGTGGCATCCTACAAGGCAATTTTCATCCTACGTGGTGTGTTATGTGTATTATGTCACATAAGACTCATGTGTCTAATTGTTCAACTTTATACAAGTTAAAGTATCTGATTTTGCACACCCAAAGTTGAAGGGTGTAAATATGAAATGAGGTCAAGTTAAGAATATATTTATGTATTATGCCTAAATTAAATGGTTGAAACATATTTTCTTCTTTAATTGTTGCTTCTTTAAGACGTTTGAAATTTCTATGACATATTTTTTTCTTTAATTGTTGCTTCTTTTAATACGTTAAATTTCTATGTAAGTTTGGTTTACATCATTATCGCTATTTAAATATAGAAATTGCCCACAAGTTTACGTTTTAATAAAAAAATACTCGCCATTTTATATCTATGTAATATTTTTTTTGCGAGAATAGCAAATGCATGACGAAATATTTACGGAATATGAACATAATGATATATTTATTAATCATATTGACTAACAAATGACTCAAAGTAAAGAATAGTACAATACAACTCATGTTCGATTTAATCTTTTTATTGGACTACAGTTCCATCAATAAATGTTGTATTTTTTTTAGAATAGCTTTGTGATAGTGTATTATATATTTTTTTAATGAAGTTTTGCTTATTTGGTAAGATTGTATAAATAATTTCAATAATTTCAATAATTTTCACAATTTATGAGATTTTTACGTTTATAAGCAAACAAAAAATAATATAACTTAAAAATCTATATTGTATGTCCAAACAAAACATCAACTTTATCTTATATGATTTCATATAATAATGATTTCATTTCACTTGACTAAATGGGCCCAAAAAATATGAAGATATTCCTATTTTCCCCTAATTCTTACATTTTAGTACTCAAATTTCTTATTCTTTGCTTAGTGAAGAATTTCCAACTCAATGAAATTAAGAGGCCTAATAAAAATTAGCCACGCAAAACAATTGCCTATTTGGCACGAAATGCACGATAGAGATGGATTTTGCAATCACAATAAAAATTGTATTTTTGCTTATATATATATATATATATATATATATATATAAGGTTTATATTAACACTAGACTTATATTACTTCAGATTACAAAGTAACAATACAAATTTAATATAATACATAACTAATTAAACACGTCAAGGCAAGATGATTCAATAGAAGCACAAATAAAAGTTAGTCATGCAAACAAACAGATGTTTCAAAAGAAGTACAAATAAAGTTATTCACGCAAACCGTGTGTATGATACGAAATAAACAAGAGATGTACTTTGCAATCACAATAACAAGGACAAAAATAGGGATAATCAGAATTTTATACCTCAGTTATTGGTAAATTCTAATTTTGATCCTTATTATATTTAATTTTGAATTAATTAGAAATTGTATTTTCAGTTCATTACGTAGAAAGTATGTTATATTTAGATTATTATTATTAGACCTATAATCATTAATTGCGGATCGGAGCAACAATACAAAGTTAGCATAATACATGTTTAATAATCAATAATTTGTCAAAATTATGAAGATTCACTAGCACATGGTACGACATTGCACATTTTAATTAACTTCTAAAAATTTGATTGAAGCTAGTTAAGTCAGTCAAGTATTGAGATCTGCAGAATGTCGGATACTTCAACTGTCTTATATCAAGTGGAGAGATGGGAGTGATAGATTTAGTAGGACACGAACCTACAATTGCAGATGACCTCTCTTACCTCTTTCACATAGTGAGTCTATGTCTTCATGATAGATTCTATTTTCCACCTAAAAGAAATTTCTATCTAAGCCTATCTAGATAACACAAGGACCAACATTAAAATTTCAATAAATCAAGGACTATTACACAAATTTCCACAAGAAAATTGTGTTGTTTGAAATTTCAAAGGTTCTTAGAAGTTAGAATCTATGAAAGTTCATCATACTAGGACATTAAATTAGCTATTTAAACCCGTAGATTGTGTCTCAAAATAAACACATTCTCAAGTTTAACACACACAAAAAAAAAATGCATTTCCTCAAGTTTTCCCCCCTTTTTGTCTTCCTTTATTTTGGTCAATACTATTTGTATGTCACTCATGCTGCCACTTTTGACATTACCAATCGGTGCACCTACCCGGTCTGGGCCGCTGCCTCTCCTGGGGGAGGCAGAAGACTAGACTCGGGCCAAACTTGGAACCTTAATGTGAACCCAGGAACAATCCAGGCTCGCATTTGGGGCAGAACCAATTGTAACTTTGATGGTAGTGGCCGAGGCAAATGCGAGACGGGAGATTGTAATGGGCTGTTAGAATGTCAAGGTTATGGTAGTCCACCCAACACTTTAGCCGAATTTGCACTAAATCAGCCCAATAACTTGGATTTTGTCGATATTTCTCTAGTCGATGGATTCAACGTTCCTATGGAATTCAGCCCAATCAATGGTGGGTGTCGTAATCTCTTATGCAACGCACCTATTAATGATCAATGTCCAAACGAATTACGAGCACCCGGTGGGTGTAACAACCCGTGCACAATTTTCAAGACGAATGAATTTTGTTGTACAAATGGGCCAGGGTCATGTAGTCCTACTGATTTTTCGAGATTTTTCAAACAAAGATGCCCAGATGCTTATAGTTATCCACAAGATGATCCAACAAGTTTGTTTACATGTCCTGCTGGAACAAATTACAAGGTTGTCTTTTGCCCTTGAAGGCTACAAAATTAGAACTATATAGTACTAAGAACTA
>JAJOOO010004480.1:0-40212 GCA_029582685.1 Solanum piurae | reverse complement strand
CCCCTACCAGCCCCGCCCACCCCCCTCCCAAAAAAAAATTAAGTTTGTTTTTAAAAAATATTTTCAATTTCAAAAATTATTTTCTGCTCTAGTATAAATAAAAGATATTTCTCAAAAACATTTTTCATTCATAAATCAAACACTAAAAATCTTTTCCGAAAAATATTTTCTAGTCACCAACCAAACATGAGAAAATAAGTTGAAAATCAACTTGTTTTCCAGGAAAACATTTTCCTTCATACCAAACACACCCTCAGAATTACTAAGAGTGTTACTAATAGAGTTTCAAAATCAAACTGGAATTGAGATATAATATGAAGAAACAAACCATTCATCAAATTCCTTTAATTTCTTACATAATATAGAGTTTGAATTTGAGATGCCTAAATTAAAACCTAACTAAAAGAGGAAGAAGAAACATTATGGAGAACTAGGAAAAAAAAAAAACGCACAGCAGGAGGAGAAAGAGTCATAAAATGGGTCAATATTATATTTTAGCGGGTCGGGTCAAGTGGAGCGGATCATTAAATGGTATTTTTATTTTTTAATATTTTGGTTTGTTATATAAACAATTAATATCACCAAATTTTAATTAAAAAATCAAATAAATAGATTGAGTGACTTTTTGAGAGAAGAAGGGATAGTTCAGTGACTTTTGAGTTAAAATTCAAAATTGAGTGACTTTTGAGAGAAAAGTGCATAGTTGAGTGACTTTTGAGTTAAAATTGAAAGTTAAGTGACTTTCTGAGAGAAGAGTGCATAGTTGAGGAATCATCTGAGGTATTAACTCGTCAAGGAGAACAAGGTAAATATTAGTTGCTAGATTCCGATGAATACATCAAACTTCAATCCAAATGTAGTTTGTCAAATAAATCCATAAAAATCAGCATGTATTAATATATATAAAAAATGATAGAACTTATGAATTCGAATTTTGATAACCCCTGAAATGGTTATGTAAAATCATGATAAAGTAAATATTGATCAACACATTTTTTTTGTTAAATTCACCATAACACACGAAAAACGACCAAATCCATGAATTCATATTTCATAATTAAGAACGTCAAAGTAAACAACATTCATAAAATAAATATTGATCATCAAATATTTTTGATAAATTCACCAAATTTTATGTCAATCTGAATCCGTCAATCAAATGATATTAACACTTCTTAAATAATATAAAATGGAAAAATTACTTGGATAGATACCTTTTAATAAATCATTACTGATTTTAGCGATACTTTTTATTTATTATCATTTATAGCAAAACTATGTTAAATCTGCAATATGTATTAAAAGTGAATTATGTATGCAATATATATGTATTATAATTATTTTTTAAAATATATTATGCTTGTTTGGTAAGAAATTGACACATTGTATTATAAGTGTATTAAAATGTGTGATAAATGTGTTATCCATCAATAAAGCTTGTATTATGTGTGAATAATAAATTGTTCTTTGTAATATGTATTAAAATGTATTAAAAGTGATCAAGTGAAAAAAATAATATTATTACTATAAATGGTAAATATTTTCTTATAATAGTAGTATATTTATGTAAGCTTCCCAAATAAAATTTCTGAAATGGGCTTTTTTCCCATGACTATCCATAATTTTGGGTTGCATTAGTGGCCCATGTTTGCTCTCGACCCATGGGCCTACAATAAGGCCCATATTTCATAAAGAAATTTCTCAGTATTAAACAAAAAAGAGCAACTTTCACATATAGCAAATACAAAATTTATATTTGTATGTTATAACAAAGTTTGCATAATTGTGCTCCATAGCAAACATAAATATGTATATTTCGCTATACATATATAAAAGAAAGCAGTTGTATAATCTTCTTTGGTATACATATACAAAAAGATCAATTGTATAAAGTGAGAGAGGCGAGTGAGCGAGCGAGATCTAGGAGAGTGGCGAACGAGATCTGGGAGAGGGGAACGAAAATATATGTATATATACAATTTTCACGCATTTTATACATTTGCATTTTTGTATAAAGTGAGAGAGACGAGTGAGAGAGCGAGATCTGGTAGAGGGGAGAGAGGGGAACGAAAATATATGTATATAAACAATTTTCTCTCGCTTTATACAAATACAAACACATTTTATACAATTTGCGTTTTTTGTATAAAGTGAGAGGCGAGTGAGAGAGCGAGATCTGGGAGAGGGGAGAGAGGGGAATGAAAATATATGTATATATACAATTTTCTCTCGCTTTATACAAACACAAACGCACTTTATACACTTGAGTTTGTATAAAAACGAGAGAGGCGAGGGAGAGAACGAGAGTGGCGAGCGAGATTCACCAGGAGAGAGGTGAAATAACAACAGTTTGCTATGAGGTACAATTAAATCAAACTATATTTATAGCATTTAATTTGAATTAATAGTTTGCTGTTATATACAATTTTTCCAACAAAAAAATATGAGTGAAAGTTATTTGTAAGTTAGAATTTTTAAAATTAAATTGTATTACTAGTCACTTATTATTTTATTTTATTTTAAAAAAATAGTTATGCAGTTGGATAAATGTTTTTTTTTCTCCTTCTTGGTATAAACGAATCAGTTCTAGTTCAATGATAAAAGAGAATGTAATTAGCAAAGTATGAGTTAGATGTATGTTGTGAATTTGTGTATTGATGTAAACAAAACTCTAATAAATAAGTGGAAAATGGTTTGAATATGATAAAAATATATCATTTAAATATGAAATAAATATAGTATTAAATAGAGAATTTTTTTAATAATACGTCTCAAAAGAACCATACATAACACTATTGTGTAATATGATCTTCATCATTGAAGCAAACTATTGTATTTTCTTTGATGAAGAAATTCTTTTAACTTTAATTATCTCGTGCATTCTTTATTTTTAAAATTCTCGTCTAGCATGACTCAAGTTTTATTATTTTTATTTTCTAACTTACATATTTCTTTCATTAGAAACGAGAATTGACTAATTATCGATATATTTTTTACAAAATTTATTATCTATCGAATTTCTAATCATGCACCATTGATTTTTTTTGGTTTTTAGTTTTATCTCCTCCTCCTCTTATATCTTTTCCTTCTAATTTTTCCAACGTGCCAAAAGATTAGGATCGTTCAAAATCGAACTGTAACCGATAATTCGAATCGAAAAAAATTATTAATTTATCAGTAATGGGTTATTGATTTAGCGATTTTGACAACAATTTTGATTGTTTTTGTTATCGGGTTATCGATTCTTAATGGTTTGAAGTTTTTTTTCTTAATGAGTTAACCGATAGTAAATTAAATAATTATATATATACCCTTTTATATATAAAGTCCTTGACTTAGATTTAGTTTCCTATGTTTATTCTATGTGAAAGTGTTTGCTTTTGAGAAAAATATGGTTCATTTGATTTATCACCTTGTTTCTAAGTGATTTTCAATTAAAAAATTTAATGTCAAAGCGTAACGGTCAAATCGATAACGATCAATAACCGATAAACCAATAATCGATAAGTCAATATCTTAATATTTCTAAAACGGCTTGACATCTCTACAAACTGATAATCAATTCAAACCAATAAACTTCAAAATTGAACTGAACCGACCGATACGCAGCAAAATAAATACCACCCCACCCCCACCCCCACCCCCACCCCCCAAAGAAAAAGGAGGAAAAAACCAAACAAAGACATGTGTCTCAATTATTAATCTAGTATATAACCCTAACTAGTGTTTGTTCTATGATAAAAAAAAGTGTGACACTTCCAGTACTGTTTTGCTAATCTTCAACAGAAACTTTCACTGATTGAGCTTCATTCTTGTTGCTGTAAAAAAAATGGAAATCAAGCCAACAGAAATCAGCATTTCCAAGATGTTTGGAGGTTACAACAAGAGATACAAACACTATAGCCCAACTCTTGGATGTTCAATGAATTTCCATATCTTTTTTCCTCCTTCTTCTTCCCCTTCTCACAAATTCCCTGTAAGTTCCATCTTTTTCAAGAACCCATTTCAGGGTTTTGCTTAAATTATCCATTAATTTGATTATCATCTAGGTTTTATGGGTTTTGTTCATTTTTTCAAGAACCCATTTCAGAATTGTCCTTAAATGTCTCAAATTTATTATGCTCTAGGTTTTATGGGTTTATTCTAGAACCCATTTCAGAATTGTTCTTATAGAACCCATTAATTTTGTTATCCTTTATGTTTTATGGGTTTCAAGTACTATTTTTGATTTCTTTTTTTTGATTTCTTTGTTAATTTGTTGGTTTGGTGAACTTATGTGGATGATCTGTTCTTGTTACCTTATCAAGTTCTTAAGCCCTTTATTGGAATGCAATTGATCAGAACAGGTGCAATTGATATAAAGGAATTTGTTTAACCGATCCCCGTTAGCTTGGATTGACGCATAGTTAATTGATTGTTGATAGTTTTATGTGATCTTAAGCTACTCACTTGGATGAATTTGAAATGTTTTCTTTAAGCAGAGGGTCTATGTGAAACAACCTCTCTATCTCTACGAGGCAGGGGTAAGGTTTGCGTACACACTTCCCTCCCCAAACCCCATTGTTGGGATTACACTGGGTATGTTGTTTTTGTTGCATTTGTTAAGTGGTAGGAGAGTATTTATGATATTTTTTATGTAGTATTTGGTAAATTTTGATGGACTTGTTTTGTAATGGTACATGAGTAATGATATTGGTTAGCTATGTAAATTACTAATGCTGCCATGGATGCACCAATTATTAGGTGCTTTACTGGCTCTCCGGCTTAACGTGCACGGATGAGAACTTTATAGCTAAATCTGGTGCTCAACGTGCTGCTTCTAGTGAGGGCGTGGCACTGATTGTCCCAGATACATCTCCAAGTAAGTATCTTTTTGTTTTGTGTTTTCTGTAAATGCTGTGTTGCTGTATTTTGTAATGTCATTCATTAGATATGGTTGGTCCCATGGAATGGTTTTATTGAGTATACTCCATGTAGTCATATGTGCTGGACTTATACTGTCAATCACATTGATCTTATTAGCTGACCAGGAAAATCTGGATTTAGTTGATGAGGCTGCAATCTCTCATATATATATATGTGTGTGTGTGTGTGCGCGCGTGTGTAACTCAAGTTAGCATACTATTGGATGATAATTTTCTGTAATCAAACTATTCTTGTTTTTAGTTCCTTTTGCTAACACAACTATGAATCTAACTGAATATTGTCTTGTCTTGTTACAGGAGGCCTAAATGTGGAAGGAGAGTCAGACAGCTGGGATTTTGGAGTAGGTACGTCAAATACTGTATGTTCTTCGAACTATGTAATGTTGAACTTGATGATTGATCAGGGAAGTATCAACTATGTACTTATGCAGAATTTGACATGTGAACGACCACATGGACCATGTGGGAGTTTAAGGGCTTCCCTTTATGTTTCTACATGTCTGCTCTATATGTTTTCCCTTGATGAATCAGTGGTGGAGATGGTTATATGTCGTTGCCATCTATATGATTTATATGCTTCCAAATTCTGTTTCTTCCGTTCCTTAAGCGAAGTCAAGACAAAAGAAATAAAAGAAATACTACTAGAAACTAACAATAAAGGCTCGTCTCAGCAGGGACAGATGTCCTGGTCATATCAGCTTCCAATTATCACTCTAGAATGATGTCCTGCTACCATTTTGTACTCTCATGGAGACTTGATTGATTCATCATAGCAGGCCTTAATACCCTGGTAGATCTCCAAAAACTAACAACATAAGCTGAATTAACTGGTTTAGTCGTCCAGTCTTCTGCTTCATGTTTAGCTTTAATCGCCTTTCTCCATAAGCTTGATGGTCGTGAGAGTATCTCCAAAACCACTTCAGTTTGAGTGCTTTACTGTGATTCTTTAAGTTTTTAATTCCCAATCCACCTTGAGCTCTGTTGAGAATTACCTCCTTCCACTTGACCAGATGGTCTTGCCACAGAAACTTCCTTCTTATGATGTCCAACCTTTGAATAACTCCCACAGGAAGGGGAGAAGGGACATCATATAGGTTGACAAAGAATCTATTACTGAATTTATCTGAGTGAGCCTTCCTCCCAGTGACAAGTATCGAAACTTCCCTCTTGGGTGTTTTCTCTCACATTTCTCTGGTACATTGTTCCAGATTCCTAGATATTTTGATTTGGCCCCCAATGACATGCCAAGATATGAAGTAGGCAGAGCCCCCACTTCTCTCCCCAAAATCATTGCCAAGGCCTCCATATTTGTAACTTCATTAATTGGGAAAATATGACTCTTTTGCCTATTAATATGCAGCCCAGTAACATCTTCAAAGAGCACCAAAATAATTCTCAAAATTCTCAGTTGCTCCACCTCTGCATCACAAAAGATCAACGTGTCATCAACATATTGCTACCTCAAAGCTATTAATCCACCCATTGAGTTTAGCATTTTTAACCATGATGTTAAAACTTTCCATGGGAATTATGAAAAGAAAAGGAGACAAAAGGTCACCCTGCCCGGGACTTCTTTGAGACCTCTTTGAGCTCTCTTTGAGTAGGAAAGAAACCTCCTTAGGAGCCATTAATTATTACTGAGAATCTGACAGTAGATATATAAAATTTCATCCACTTGATCCATTTCACTCCAAATCCCACTTGTTGTAACATGCTTAATAAGAAGTTCCAATTCACATGATCATATTCATATACTTTTTCAATATCTAACTTGCAAAGAATACCAGGCTTCTTCTGGTTCTGTCTTGAGTTCACTGCTTCATTGGCTATATCAGAATGACATCCATTATTGCCCTCCCTTTTATGATGGCCATATGTTGGGTATCTACCTATTTTCCATTGCCCTTTTCAACCTCTTGGCCAGAACCTTTGCAATGATCTTGTAAATACTGCCTATAAAACTTATAGGTTTGAAATCCCTCAATTCTTTTGCACCATTTTTCTGGGGATCAAGGCAATGTAAGTTGCATTGAGACTCCTTTCAAAGAAATCATGAGAGTGAAAGTTATAGTACACCTCCATGATGTCCTGCTTGATCACCTCCCGACAATTGATAAAGAATCCCATTGTAAAGCCATCAAGACCTGGAGCCTTATCTATAGCACACATTTTTAGACACCCCAAAACTTCTTGTTCTTCTAAGCTGATCTGAAAGAGATCCTTTTCTTCCTCAGAAACTGCTGGACAGTTCCCAAAATTGCTTGTTGGTTTCCATTGTTCAGTCACGATATAGAGGTTATTTTTGTAGAAGTCCAAAATCTCATTCTTGATTCTCTGAGGATCTGAAATTAATTCATCCTTTATCACTAAGTGATCAATGTTGTTACATCTTTTGTGGGAATAAGCAGTTTTATGGAAAAAGTTGTATTTCTGTCTCTTTCCTTCAGACAGATGGCCTGTGATCTCTGCCTCCAGGCCACTTCCTTATCTTTCAGAAGTTCTTCATACTTCATCAGCAAAGATGCCTCTCCACCATTTCCCCTTCAGTTAAAATTCTGTCTGGCAGTACTCTGTCAAAGCTTTCATTTTATAAGCTAATATGTAATCAACTTTTCCCAAAAAATCAAATGATGTCCACCAACTATAAATCATGACCCTGAAATGCCTAAATGAATGGTGTTAGTCATGGAGAACATGGTGATATTGATCATCAGGCAATTTTCGTTGGACACCAAATTTCAGGCCAAATGAAGTCTGTCAACAAAATCCATGAAAATCAGCATGTACTAATACAAACAAAAAAGAATCAAATTCATGAATTCGCATTTCATGAACCTGATAAGACTAAATAAACAACGATAGTAATGGCGAACATGGTGAGTATTGATCACCAAGATATTTTCGATGGACACACCACATTTAAAGCCAAATGGAGTTCGTCAACAAAACTAAGAAAAATCAACATGTACTAATAAACATAAAACTAATAAAATTCATGATTTTGGGTTTCATGACCCTGAAACGCCTAAATGAACGATGTCAGTCGTGGCGAATGTGATGAATATTGATCATCCAGCCATTTTTGGTGGGCACACCAAACGGAGTTCGTCAACAATATTTGGGAAAATCAGCATGTATTAATTATTACCTATGAAAAGTTATCAAATTTATGAATTAGGGTTTCATAATCGCCTAAATGAACGGCATTTGTCATGGTGAACATGGTGAGTATTGATCACCAGGTCATTTTCGAAGGACACCAAATTTCAGGCCAAACTGAGTCCGTCGACAAATTTCAGAAAAATTGGCATGTAGTAACACACATAGTATTAACATTCACGAATTCGGATTTCATGACCCTGAAACGCCTAAATGAACGATGTTAATCATGGCAAACATGATGGGTATTTATTACCATTCTATTTCCGATGGACAAACCAAATTTCATACCAATTAGCATGTACTAATAGACATGAAAAGTAATCAGATTCGTGAACTCGGGTTCCATGACACTCAAATGCCTAAATGAACGACGTTAGTCGTGGCAAACATGATGAGTATTCATCATCAGGCCATTTTTGGTGGACACACCAAATTTCAGGCCAAACATAGTCTGTCAACAAAATTCAGGAAATCACTATGTACTAATACACACGAAAGAATGGTTGATGTAGATAAGAATTCTTTTTGATATTTATCTTTTCCTTCTTACAGAACTTGGGCCATATAATACTGTGAATTAAGGATTCTAATTTTATATAACTCTGAGAAAAGTGCATCGTGTTCCTTTTAAAATACTGTTATGCAGTACTCCAATAAGGAAAAACAATGGTAAACCGTACTACTATTTAATTTCTAATACACCTGTCTTTTCAGAAGGTATGAGTTATTCACAGTGCCACCTAAGTTCATGATAACTCTTAGCTGAGATGGTTGTCTAAGTTCCTATAAGCTGAATTCGACAACATATGACACCTTTTAAATTTTTCTTTTGGTAGGTGCTGGTTTCTATCTAAATGCAACACAAGAGAAATGGAAGAACTGGAAGATGTATGACTATGTGGTCAAAGAACTGCCAACACTTCTTCATGAAAACTTTCCAGAACTTGATACATCACGGGCATCTATCTTTGGTCACTCTATGGGTGGGCATGGAGCACTGACAATCTACCTGAAAAACCTAGATAAGTATAAGGTATTTCTCTATGGAACTTATGTCTCATTGTCTCTACACATAGACTAAAAATTAGCCTGCTCCGATTCCGAAGCTTGGAATATTGAACATTGATGCATTGTCATCTCTTTTAAAAAGAGCTTTATTTTCCATTTGAATTCATGTGAATATTCACAAGCATTATTTTGTGTATTCTTGACAGTCAGTATCAGCCTTTGCTCCTATTGCAAATCCTGTTAACTGTCCCTGGGGCCTGAAGGCTTTTACAAACTACTTGGGTGAAAATAAAGCTGATTGGGAGGTATGGTCTTCAAGTGACTGCAGCATAAAACTAGAAATTCTGGAGGTTTCTTCATCTTATCGATATTTTAACTTCTCTTAATGCAGGAATATGATGCTACTTGCCTTGTATCAAAATATAATGATGTCTCTGCTACCATTCTTATTGATCAGGTACAGATCAATCTCTTGTTTGGCAAAGGAATTTCTTGAATTTTCCCTTTTGGTTACATGTTGTTAAACCGTCTCTCTTCTACATATGAAGTTATCAAGAGATATGCAAGGGGGGCTAGAGTTCTAGTTACTGGTTCGGCAGAACTCAGTAGCTTTGGACAAAACCCTGTATTTGTGATAAGAAATCCACTTATTACGTATAAATAGTTTATCTAGAACAATAAGGTTCCTTTTCTAGAATCCAGAACCCATAAACTCAAAATTTTGGATCCGCATCATGTGCTTTCTGCAGTTGGCCGTAGGGTTTAATGAGTTCAATTTTTGCCCGTGATAGCATCCTGTTCAGTTCTTTTTTTAGAGTCACATTTATATCTATTAAGGAAAAAAAGTTCTTCCATGTTTGTGTAGCTTCTGTCTTTAATCTGATCTTTGCGAAGAGAGCGGGCAGTTTCTGTTTTCCTTTGTAGCTCATCATAGTTATTACAGAAACAGCTATGCCCGTCACAGTTGACAATTTGAGAGCTTAGACTTGTCCTTATATGAAATTTGATAGTCTTGGATTAACAGTAGACGCTCATTTAAACAGTTATAGAGGACGTTATGCCATAGCTCATAGCTGAGAGATGTTTTGAGGCTTCTAACAGTGTCCTCTGATCTAGGCCCCTTAGGCTTATGTCCCGACACCTATAACACATAAATGACCGTTTTATGTTAAGAGAGATGAGTACTTCTTTTCCTCCCGTTGGCATGTGGAGTGTCGGTTTTTTATTCAGATTGCTTTACTTGCTACTGAAAAAGAATCCAGTTATACGTGTTATAATTGTATTCTTTTTTGAAACACATGAACTCTAAATTCCCTTGAACATACAAGATGGAACTACAAAGAATGGACGTGATATAAATTATCCATTGGGCAACACATACTTAGCCACTTGTGGGACCACACTGGATATGTTGTTGTTGGAAACTTGTCATGAGACTACTGACTACTGTCCAACTTAAACTTTAGCTGCTTGCACCAAGAAAAACACGGTGTACGTAGAATCGCTGAAGGAGAAATAGAAGGACGACATCCTTCAATATATAATCTTCTTTCTGCTTGCAGATATTTAACAGAGTAAATCATTATGTGATGTGTCCTTATATTACCTATGAAGATATGACCAAATGTATTTGTCAATTTATTTGAGCTTTTGATTGTATTATCGTGTAGGGAGAGGACGACAAATTCTTTAAAGATCAACTGCTCCCACAGAAGTTTGAAGAGGCATGTAAAAAGGTTAATGTTCCTCTACTGCTGCGGCTGCAACCCGGTTATGACCACTCTTACTTTTTCATTGCCACCTTCATTGATGATCACATTCGTCATCATGCTCAAGCTCAAAGGTTAAGCTTCCATTTCTGTTGAACCTTTTCTGGAGACCTTACGAGGGACGACGACTTAAGCAAGTTAGTGGTGCACTTTTGGTTTGGCAGAAAATATGTTGAGGAACTTAATGAGACTTGTAATATGAAATAAAAGTGTGTTTCCTATCACATTATGTATGACTTTCTTGTTACTCTTGTTATAAACTTTGGGGCATCTTGCTATGCTACTTATGTAAATCCATTTTGATCAGTACTAATATATATATATATATATATGAATGGAAAGATATATCTATCCATCTATCCTATTCGATTTAGATTTTTTATATCAAAAGACAAAATGGTTGAATATAAAGAACAAAATTCATTTCTCCCTGTCGTAGTTTTCAATCATTTTGTGGCACTAGGTGTGACTTCACTATTTATTATGGGTGAACTAATGCACATAGAAGAAGGCATTATTGTGTATCCCACCACCAGAGCTAAAGGATAGTTATGATTCACCTTTTGGTTCATAGGGGTTTCCGAAATAGTGTAAAAAGAAGTGCTTCGAATCATTGTTATTTGACTTGTACTGTGGCAGTAAATCCTGGTGCAAATGGAGTCTGCAACAAAATTCAGTAATACATAATTGATACACATGAAAAATAATCTAATTTGGCCCAAATGATTGGCGTTAGTCATGGCGAACATAATAAGTATTGATCACTAGATCATTTTTGATGGTCACATTGAATTTTAGGTTGAACAGAGTCCGTCAATAAAACAACATGTACCAATAACACATGAAAAGTAATCAAATAAATTAATTCAAGTTTCATGATTATGAACGCCGTTAGTCATGACGTGATGAGTATTTATAATCATGACATTTCTTATGGACACACCAAATTTCATGTCAAATAGAGTTGTTTATAATATTTAGGAAAATTAAGATGTACTAATTAATACATATGAATAGTAATGAATTTGGATTTCACGACAATAAAATCATTAAACGAACGACTTATTCATGGAGAACACAGTAAATATTGATCACATGAAATTTTGATGAACACACCAAATTTCAGCCCAAACAGAGTAGCTCAACAATATTCAAGAAAATCAGCATGTACTAATACAATTGAAAATAAATAAATTCATGACCATGTTAGTCATTGCTAACATGAAGAGAATTAATCACTAGGCCATTTTCGTAGAACAAACTAAATTTTAGGTCAATGGAGTCCGTTAATATTCAAGAAAGTCAACATGTACAAATACACACAAAAAGTAATCAAATTCATGTATTTGAATTTCATGATCATGAAATGATTAAATGAACGATGTTAGTCATGCCGAACATGGTAAATATTAATCACTCAGACATTTACGATGGAGACACCAAATTTCAAGTCAAATGGAATGTCAATAATATTTAGAAAAATCAGCATGTACAAATACACATGAAATGCGATCAAATTCATGAATTTGAATTTCATGACCTTGAATTGACTAAATCAACTATGCTAGTCACGCAGAATACAATGAGTGTTAATCACCAAGCCATTTACGATAATATTTAAGAAAATTAGGCCAAATAGAATGCCAATAATATTTAATAAAATCAGCATGTACTTATACCAATGAGGTGTAATCAAATTCATGAATTTAACTTTCGATACCAAGAAATGATTGAATGAAGGACGATAGTCATGTCGCATAGTGAGTATGATCACTAGGTCATTTTTATGAACAAATCAAATTTCAGGCCAAATAGAGTCGCACTACAATATTTCGAAAAATCAGCATGTATATTAATTAACACACAAAAAGTAATCTAAGTTCATGAATTGGAGCTTCGTGACCAAATGAATGATGTTACTTGTGAAAAACATTATGAGTACCGACCACCAAATGGACATATCAAATTTCAGATTAAACAACATCCATCAACAATAATCAAGATAGTCATCATGTATTAATTAATAGTAATACACATGGAAAGTAACTAAATACATGAACCTGAAACGACCAAATAAGCTAGAAATTCATGAATATTTGGAATTATGACTAAACAAATATTTTTGGAACCATCTGTAATGACCTATTGAACGATACTCATAGCCTTAACAAAATCTACCCTCCTTTTTTCGCATTTAGGAATCGTGAAATATGAATTCAGGATCATGAAATAGAAGACAAAGCGATAAAAAAAATCGACATGTGACTAAGGCATTGGGCAGAAAATTAATGTAATCATAGTGACCAATGGTCACAATTATGGCCTATGATCATCCAAAATCTTTTCTTTTGATGGATCTATAAGATCATCCCTTGTGATTACATATTGTCAACAAAAATCTCTACCAGGAGTAAAATTTGCAAACTATTGGCGATTACATTACTTTCCACTATTTAACCAAAATCAATGCATACTGTACATCACTATATTTCAAGTATAGCAGCCAAGAAGTCTCGTGCCCCGGAGTCCTACGAATAATCTGTACAACTAATATACAGTTCTGCACTTCCTTCTTATACTACTACAGCGTTCTACTGGAAAGTAATCGGCTTCTGCTTCCAAGTCTGCAATCAATCCCCCCCAACCCCCACTCCAAGAGGAGAAAGAACGGTAGCTCGATAAAAGATATAATATTTCACTTGTCCTGTTATTAGCCAGCATACAGATTATTATGTCTCAATGCCTCTTCCTCGGCCCCTCCTCTCCCACCACCAGAGCTGATATCTGACGAAGGAAGGTTATGGTTCCCCTCTCGGTTCATAGGAATGGTGGCAGTAAATGCTGGTTCAAGGCTCTCATTTACGCTCTTAGTTGGCCTCTTCTGTCTTTTTGGCCTTTGTTGTTGCATGCCAATGTTTTGTGGAAACCCATCTATATCATCTTCCAATAGTGAGTTGGGTGATGCAGATTGAAGATTTTTCGGATTCTTTTGAGGCCTTGATCTTGGGGTTTGCTTGTCTGTGGAACCTTTCCTCTGCACATAGAAGATTATGAATCAAGTCAACACACTAACATGCATCGAAATTTTTACTATACAGTTGAGCTTGTTTGTTGTGCAACAAGAAGCAGCTAAAGGAATTATAATTTCAAAAAGAGCATAGAAGTATACATTTGGTGGCCATATTTGTCATCGAGGCAGACATATCTTTTTTTTTTCTAAGAAAAAAACATGGATTTCTTCTCTACAATGTCGTTTACCATGGCTTATCCAACACAAAATTGGCCACATCATGTAGATGAAGGTAATTTAATGCAGAAAGAGTAACTAGACAACCCTAAGTCTGTGAAAGGGTCAAATTCAAAAACAATATTTGATTCTGAGAAGAAAGTGGGAAAATGATCACCTTTTTATTACTTGATTTTGCTTTCTCCGGCTCAAGAGCGTCATCCCCAACAAATTCACTGTTTGTAAGATCTTCTAATGATGCATCACCATCTTCACCAATACGAATGCCTTTTGTGCCACCTTTCCTCTTTTGTCTCTCTTTAGCCTGCAAATGAACAAACACCATATTGCTCAGTTAGAAACAAGAATAAGCTGAAAAAGGAAGGGTGGGAGGAGGGGGGGAAGAATTTGAAGGGAGAGTTAATTCTCAAAAGAAGATTCCGAACGCTATTCTTTATATTCCACCTGAAGAGGAATTTCCTTCATTTTCTGCTCCAATTGTGCATCATCAATCAACAAAGAAACAACATCTTCCGGAGCCAAAAGGTCACCCTGGACATGTCCACCTGTCATGACAAGCTGCTGCACGGTGTTTTTCTGACTGGCTCTCTGCAGAATTTTCTCTTCAACCGTCTCTTTACAGATTAAGCGATAAACAGTAACCTGCATGTGAAATAATACCTCTTTACACAGGAGGAAAAATGATCACGGGGAAGAAAGGCCATTTGCTAATTATTTTATTATCATTTTCACCAGAAGAATGTAATACAGTAAACTAGAAAAAAGTTGGAATTAGGAATTTCATGAAACAAGGTAAAAGAAACACTATTGGCATGAAAGTACACCTTTGCAGACAAAGATAGGTGGAGTTTTTCTTATTGCTCATCTTAATGTCTGACCAAAGAAATGTTAGTACATCCACTACCAGATTTTAATGTAATAGACGCTAGTGAATTTTGTTTTCACATTAATAAGTTTTGAGCTTCCGCATTATGGTTGTATTTCGTAAGTTGGATAATTAATATAAGTTGGGGTTTGAATTTTTTGGTTCGCCCACCTAGGAGATTTAAGTGTGGGTGCCACTCATAACTCGTTTTGGGTCGTGACATTTTTCTGCATAAACCAACTGATTAGCTAAGCTGGCTTCTCTTAGATGCAAGCAAGTTCTCAGTCATCTTTTTTTCTTTATGAGTTCTTAAGCAGTGTTTCTAATTTCTTCCAAAAGCAGCATTTCCCAGGAAAAGATGACACAATATCATTATGTTTAGAAATAGAGTTATGTGGTCAAAAAGGGAAATGTAGAAGTTGAAAACCTACATCCTTAGTTTGACCCAGCCTATGAGCTCTATCCATTGCCTGTAAATCTAAAGTTGGATTCCAGTCACTCTCATAGAAGATGACAGTGTCAGCAGCTGTCAAGTTGATACCAAGCCCCCCTGCCCTTGTACTCAGCAAGAACACAAAGATGTCGTTCCTATGAGGCAATCAACATAAGTCAGTACAAATACAACATAAATAGATTATAAGTCCCTTCGAATTCAAAACATACCGATGCTGGAAATCTTTGACCATGTCTCGTCGATCCATTATTGTGGAAGATCCATCAAGCCTCAAGTACCTATATTTCCTGTAGTGCATGTAATCCTGCAAAGCAAGTGAAAACATTAGCAATTTCACAAGTGCAAAGTTCCTTTACCCTTTCGATTTTAAATCCATTCCCTAGTAATGGGATTATGTTGCAGTAGAAAACATACTCTGGTCTTTGCAAGCTGAACTGATTATAAGATAAATGAAGCAAATAGGGAAACCACTATAAGAGAATCTCAACAACAGCTTCACATAGGATCTGTTTTCTTCATGCTTAGCTTCATACAATATAAATAATTTTGCATCTGGTCTCTCCAGTTAGAAAGGAGTATTAGTATTATTTTCAGTATTTTATTATTTTACTGTTTCTGTATTTTTATTATTTTTTCTATTACTATTTGTTGTCTCGTATGCCTGTATTTTCTTACTATCCTGCTATTGCTTATGTCTTCATATATGTTGTGTTTTTGCTTTCTTTGAGCCAAGGGTCTTCCGGAAACAACCTCTCTACCTGACAAGGTAGAGGTAAGGTCTACGTACACTCTACCCTCCCCAGACCCCACTTGTGGGACTATACTGGGTATGTTGTTGTTCATACACTATAAAGCATAGTTCTTGTAGTAGTATGCCCACCTTCATATAGTATGCTCAAGAAACCACTCCATGATTCAATGTAACCTAAGTTTGGTTGGACTTCAAAAGAAAATGATACCCAAAATTCATAATTCATGCATGGGCCAGTCTAAGTATCAGTTATCAGATAGTTCTTCCTAAATGAGCTACAAACCTCTTCCAAACATTGACATCTGAAGAGAACCCTGTACTCTAAAGCACAAAAACATGGGATAAGGTACTACATGACAAACATATAGCAGTGCTTACTTTAGCAAACCATGATTATTTTTTGATCAATTTAATCAGAAACTTCACAAAGAAGTTTTTATATGCAAGCTGCATTTTGCATCTATACCAGCCTGGTTAGTGAACCAAAGCATTACTGCGACCACCACTGCCCAGAGAATTTTGATCAGATACCAGTAAATTTACTTCCCCTCAAAAGAGTCTCACTCTTCTCAACTCCCAAGAGCTAAAACCGTACATAAGAGTTTCATACAGGCAATCTGCCACTGCTGCTAATATCATATCATCACGAAAATACAAATCTAAACCACCAAGGAGCAGCAGAAATATTCAAATACCTCTAGAATATCCAACATTTTTGTCATTTGTGCAAAGATAAGAACACGGTGATTCCCTGCTCGCAAACGCTTTAATAATATGTCAAGTGTTTGAAGCTTCCCTGAGTCCTGTAATTACATAGGAAAATTGAATTTAGATACTTTATGTGCTTAAAGGCACATTGTTTATTAAAGAGAAAAGGAAATAGAAGGAACAGATAAATGGAAAAGATGACATGCCGTTAGCATCTTTGCAGGGTCAAATGGTTGCATGGGCGGACATGACCCAAAAATTTGATACGTAAGCTGAAGAGCAGGTTGTGTGAGGGGTAATTCAGAGTCTATCTCTTGTATTAAATGGTGTGCGGCACCTGGCTTCCTAGGACCATTATATTCCGATGTGCGCGCAAACCCAACCAACAACCTTTTAATCCATGGATGGTGTAGTTCTTCAAGCATTTTGTAAGCAAAATTTCTATCTGAGCAATGAGCATTTATCTGCAAGATACATCTGGTAGTTAGTAACCCATTGCGTACACATGGAAAGCACTAAGAGCAAACAATATAACATCACTTACAGGAGGTGCTCTTGTTCTTGGAATAAAGGAGTATATTGAATTCAAGAGATTAACATTAGATAAAAGCCTATCCTGATGTTCCATGGCCAAAGCCTCAAATGGTGCATCACCAGGCCCTGTTGCAAGTCTTGTTCTTAAAAAATTTGCTTCTGACTTTGATGGAAGCAATAACATTCGTGTCACTGCTCTTACTTTGTCCCTTCCAAGGTGACTACAACAGAGATCATCATCCCCAGACTCCATCAAGTCCAAAATTTCATCTAAAAATTGTCTGTTGGCTCTCACAATTGAGAATAACAATTTCTCCAATAAAGAACCAGTTGCCGAAAATGCAACCTCCATGGGTGACATATCAACTAAACGAGTAAAACCGAATGTTCCACTCCGTATATAGCCAACATCTGACTCATGAATTTCTTCAAGAATTGAGCGGTGAATATTCTCTGGAGAATATATGTTAAAGTACTTCTCAAATAATTCTTTATTTACACCCTGCCCCATAGTAGAGTGAAGCATGCTCGATCTATTAGCTCCCCGATAAACCAGTTTTGGCATCTGAAAGGGATATATAATACGAAAGAGCAAGTTAAATAAGCTTGAAATTTCCTGATTATTAAGAAGTCCCACTAAGCCGACATTACACAGTTGTCACATGTATATATTTAGGAACATATTGCTGAAGTGGCCCTAGTTGATCGAATCGTACAATATTTTTATTATTATTATTATTATATATATATATATATACACACACACCAAAGTGATGTGGCACCACTCTATGGCCTTCATTCATATTTACCCTTTTTTGACTTTTTCTTAAAAAAATTGGTTTTGCTACTACTTTGCTAGTATCTTTGTAATAACATTAAATATATCAATAATTAATGACATTTACCAGTCCACTACACTTTATTGGTTAAGGAAATTAATATCCAACCTTTCTACTTGCTTTCTCCTGCTTATGCTTTATATTCCTCTCTTGGTCTGACTCATTTTTCTAAATCCTAATTATAAATGTATAACTATTGCATATATATATATTTTAAAAAAAGAATGATGCAGCCCTCTCCTAGGTCAAGATTCCTATTTATCTACTCCCTTGTTTTTTTTGGCATTTTATCTCTTATTTTTTCACTAAAAGAATGTGCAGAATAATAAAAATATCCTATTTTACTCATTAGTTAAGTGCTTTAATTTACACATTATTTCAGGTATAGTAAAAGACATAACATATTAGAACGGATGTAACGTATGACTTCATAACACAAACTTTTAAAATCAAATAAACTCCATGTTCCACCCTATAAATGGGAGTTACGGAATTTTTTAGGTACTATAAAGTAAGTTCCCGCCTTATTCATTTCAGTGTCACACAAATCAAAAAGTTATTCAGCAACCTTTTTTTTAAATGTTTTCAATTTTTTCTATGAACTTAAATTTTCTGTTACAGAATGTTCTCGAACTCTCATGTGTGATGATTGACTTAACTTAGAACTGTGGAATGTTGTTATGAAGAAATGTTTGGTGAGAATTTGATCATTTTATTAGTTTATCAAAGTATGATGTGATTTTGGAGCAAGATGTTTCATTGGTTTTGTTGTTTATTTAAGATATTTTGATCCGGCATTATTGAATTTATTTCTATAGATGCAATAGTTCTATTGCTATACTTCAATTCTATGATATGCTTTCTAGCAGAATGCTAAGCAGTTTTTTAAACCCTTTTTATGGATTTAGGTATGAAGAGTACTGCTATATTTTTATTTTTTTATTTTTTTGAAACTGAAAGATCAGGTATTTTTGCTTTATATATTTTACGTGTTTCTAAATTGGTAGGTCGCTTAGCTAACTCTTAGGTCTCTAATTATATTTTATAGAAATAGTTGTAAAAAATTACATCATATAGCGATAGTTTGGGGTGGTTTTATAACAGATATGGCCCAGGCTACTTTTGCTCCCAGTTCTAAATAGATCATAAATTATTTTTTATTTATTTGAATTTGTAGATCATAAGATTATTTTATTTGACAAGTATATGCACTTTTTTGGTTTTAGGAAGAATACGGCTTACTGAGACATTATAATTACCAATTCACAATAATAAGGTCTCAATTATAAAATTTGATGTGAGAAATGAAGTTAGAGTAAGCATATTATCTCACTTATAAACTAATATTTACACCACGTCATACTTAACAGACAACATGAATATATACTTCTGAAGTGTTTGTTCTTGTTGAGTTCCCACATCGGTTGGGAAGGGTATTATTGGTTTTTCTGTATGATTTTGGGCAATTTTCACCTCTTGAGCTAGCTTTTGAAGTTGAGTTAGACCCGAGATCCGTTTTCTTATCATGGTATTAGAGTCGGACTCAGCTCAATTCATGGTATACCCGATATTCCGCCCCACATCTTATATTGTCCACGCTCCAGATGTCTAATCTTGATCGTGCAAGTGGGTGTTAATGGGGGACTCGGTTGGGAAGAGTTCTATTGGTTTCTTTCCATAGCATTGGGCAATTCTCACCTCTTAAGCTAGTTTTTGGGGTTGACTTACAAGGTCCATTTCTTATCAGTTCATTTAATAACATCCCAACTTTTCAACACTAATTTCGTTAAAAGTAACTTCAGCAGTCCTCTTTATTGGAAGAGAGACGATCCAGCATCAAACATCACCTCCGAAGTCATAAGATTTACCTTCAAGATGGCAATTTATAGTTTCCACACTTAAATGTAAAAATTGGCAATAATGACAACTGAATGGGTATGAAGTGGCCAAATGAGGATTATAATTGCAGAATGATATTATGACTAACTGAATGGTGTGAAGTGGCCAAATGAAGATTATAATTGCAGAATGATATTATAACTAACTGAATGGTGTGAAGTGGCCAAATGAGGATTATAATTGCAGAATGATATTATAACTGACTGAATGGTGTGAAGTGGCCAAATGAGGATTATAATTGCAGAATGATATTATAACCAACTGTTAATGTTCCAGAAATATCAATAAAATAAACTAGAAGCAGATTATGCACTGAATCAGGCTGTTCTCTGTGCACGCATAAACAATAATAACTCCATGAAGAAGCATAAAGAGTTCCAAACAGTACCTGGTATGTAACAGGACTTCGACCGCCAGAAAAGAATACATCCTCAAGTTCCCCGAAGGGGGCAGGAAGAAGTGAGTATGGAACATCTCCAAAATAGAAGTAAGAACTTCCTTCATTTCTCTCAAAGAGCTCTGGATGGTTGCAAACCTGGCATACCAACAAAAGAAATAGAAAACTCTTAAGTGAAAAAAGAATCAGATAGAACAGTAGTATGGCAGGTCCACTATAAAATTATCAGCTGATGCAACACGAAAGAGCAATACAAAAAAAGAGATCAATCACCTTCCTTAGCTGGATAACAATATTCATCAGGTTTAGAATTTTCTTCTCGTTAAGATGCCCACGGCTGCTATCAATTAACTCAGCAAGGGATATCTTATTTTTTATTGCTTGATAAAATGCCTGCTGACGAGAACTCAACTTACAGTGCACTGTGATTTCAGTTTTCCCAGTCAACTCAGAAACCACATCCTTTTTAACCCGCCGCAGCATGAAAGGTTTCAAAATTGCATGCTGTTTGGAAGATTCAGAAAGAGAAATTCATCAAGATGAAAACACTAGTTAACCAAAAAGGTACGCTAATAATATCAAGATTAACAGAGAGAAAAAGATGGAGAACTAATACACGGTTTGATGATTAACAATCCAAACAATTCCAGACAAGATTGATAGTCATAAATAACAATAACAAGGATATTTCTAACTAAATAGAAGAGAGAATGTTCTAACACCAGTAACATGCAAGAAGATATGCTAATACAATCAAGAGTAGAACACTTAAGGTGCTTACTCAATTATGGAGTGTTCTTGACAAGTAAAAAATATAAAAGATGACAATATGCCCATACTACATGCCTACTTTTGTTAAGTCAAAATGACCGGAAATATTCCTTAGAAAGATATTAAATCACTGTGGGCCATAAGTCAGTTGTATCTGAAGATATTGGATTGTCTGCATTCCAACTACAAAACAAAGCTCCCTTACCAGTCGGCTGAGCTGGTGCTCGTTTAATGACCCACCATGCTCCGCGTGGTTTTCGATTCTGATCATAGAGCACAAAGAACCATCACAAAATGCAAAACTGATACATTAAAGCAAGAACACCTTATACTGAAACATACGTACCCTTTTGAAAACCATTCATTAAATTGTTCATGGCTATCAAATAAGGTAGGCATAATAAAGTGGAGGAGTGCCCACAGCTCAGCCATGTTATTTTGAACTGGAGTACCAGTCAGAAGCAAACGGTTTCGACAATTGAAACTCAGCAATGTCTTCCATCTTATACTGTCAATCAGAGTACAACAGGATACCATGAGAGAGAGAAGTTATGATTAACAACTTGTTTGCTTATTTATTTTATTCTGCAGGTGCAACATGATACATGATGTGCAGATTTAAATAAATAAATGTGTCAGTGTTTTAAATTGTGACAGTTGAAAAATGTAAGTTGATGTTCTTGTCACCATTTGCATCCCCTGTTAGATCATCTATACCCGATATTGTAGATGGAAAAATAAATATAGTTTGTATATCAACAGGCATGGAAAGCAATTGAAACTCATGTATAATTCCAAAATCAGTTAAAAGGAGAAAAAGATTTCTTAAAATAGGAAAGGAAAAGACAACAGAGAAAGAACCCAAAGTGAAATTATTACTCATGGTCTGGTGCAGTAGCCGACAGTATGTGCATATCTGCTTTAATATTTTTTGCACGGTAATGATTACACATCAAGATTCAACTCAGATCTTACTAAAAGTTGATCAACTTATAACCTGGTAATGATTACACATCAAGATTCAACTCAGATCTTACTAAAAGATGATCAACTTATAACCTGTCCAGGATATGCTCACAACATAATATGGTCACTGAATTAAATGAACTAAAGAATCAAATCCTTAAACTACAAATCGTAATAAATGATTTTCCTCAGCACGAACACCTAAACTCCATATGCTACAGAAAGAACTGTTATTATGCAAGTTTTTACAACCAGCTTTGAGCTAAAACAAGTAGATTTCAGATGATTGAATATGAAGTAGAGTCCAGCCATGTTTAATCTTTACAAGGAAATCAACTATATGATTGTTGTTCCCAGCTATGTTGCTCAGACTCTTAGAAAATATCGCTGGGTGTAGTTGGATCTTCCAAAAGCTGTGCAATTTTTTTTGGAGGATCCGACACGGATACAACAACTCTTCTTGGAGAGTCCAAGCAATATAGGTTCCCAGTAGCTAGTGTGTGTTACCACTTGTTTTATATGAAAGAAGTTAATAAGTTTGATGGTAATTAGAAAGCAAGGATCCTGGTACTCAATTAGGAATTGCTTAGCAGCTTTGGCTTCCACCACATTCCCAGTAAATGATAACACTTATTAACGGGGTTAAATTAAACAGTAGGACAAAGTTTTCAAGGCTAGATGATCAGACCTGTTTGCGCTTTTGATTGCCTGGGCTTCATCCAGCACCATGTATTGCCATTTAACACGTCTAAAGTATTTCTCATCAGAGACTAGTAGTTGATAACTGGTAATGAGAATGTGGAATCCAGCATCCCTGAAATCAAAGTTTGGTTCCATCACTAACTTAGACAGGATGAGTTAACAATATTCAACTCATGGATTTTATCTATTTAATAAATGCATGGATGATTAACCAAGAGAGGAACAAAATGCTAACAACCTTCCCACTGCCAAGAAATACTTTTCATAATTCAGATATAATTGTTAACTTAATCACCAACTGCATTGGGTAGTTTAATACCCAGATTAGCTTGGTTTCACTAAAGCTCTATTGGATTTTCACATCACGATCTCAAGCCTCCCCGTGTGAGCAGTTTCTCATTATTTGGACTAACAACTTTGTGAAGTAGAAAAATTGTTAACTCGAAGAATTAGCTGTTTGACATTTAAGCGATCTCGCTCCATCCTTCCCTCTATTTCTTTACTATACTTGTACATACTGTTATATTCCTAGGTACCCCAATCCAAACTTCATCATCTAACCTATAATTAGCTTCACTACATCAAGCAGATCAGTTTTAAGAAGCATTCGCCTCATCAATATTATTCATCAAACTAATAAGTGCCTTACCAAGCAAGAATGTTAATGAACAAGAAAAGAATAGCAAATCTACGACTAATGAGGGGGACATGAAAGAACCAGTAAGTGTAGGCAAGTTCATTACTCCTGTAATTAATATATATAAGACAGCCAAAGCCAAAGCCAAATGAAATTACCGACGATAAAGACGTTTTGGGTTAATGTTCTTTCGAAGCACCACTCGTTCTTGTAAACCTCCCCAATATGGAAGAGTTTTTAGATCAGGGCAGAAACGACCAATTTCATCAGCCCAGTTGTTCAAGACTGATGCGGGAGCAACAACTAAAAAAGGACCCCATATATTCTTTTCCTGCAGAGATCAATGAAGCCAAGTTGCTAGATACTCTACCAAACAAGTTCTTGATTTTGATTATTTACTACAAGAAAGTGGTAAATAAAACATGAACTAGATCGCTTACTTCTGCCAAATGAGCCAAGAAAGCCATGGCCTGGATTGTTTTCCCAAGACCCATCTCATCAGCAAGAATGCCATTTAAACCCTGACGGATAAAGTTGAATGTTGTAACTCAGCCAAGAAAAATTTCCAGAGAGGTTGAGCAAAAAGAGACAAACTTTCAGGAAATAACAACTTACCTGCTCGTAACAATTTACAAGCCACTGGAGCCCTTTCAACTGATAATCTTTAAGAGTACCCTTGAATAATTCTGGTGCTTGTACCGTAGAAGCCACAGGCATGGTTGACCTACAGGTGCACCAAAACAGCAAGTGAGTACAACCCATAGAGAGGAGCAACAAAATTTGTGACACCAAAATCTCTCAGTAAAAGAACAAAGATGATATCTCGAAGGAACTCAAAAACTCACGGATGCAATAAGTCTATGTCAGCAGCTGCAGCATCTTGTTGGGAGGGTTCAATTTCAGCAGCTTGACGCAGCTTCAGACATTCACTATCAAATGCACTTGTCATCATTTTCTGCTTTGAAACTGCATCCTGTGCAGCTTTCAGAGCCTCTTTTCTCAGTTCAGCCTCTTCAGGATCCTCTTCCTCTCCAGGTCTAACTTCAGTAGAAGCTAACAATATTTCTGGGTCATTTATCATTTCATCACCTAAAGTCACAGCCTCAGAGGGTAAAGTTGATTTATTTTGCATGAAATGGCTGTAAAGTTCAGTTTGTGATAGCAGAAAGTTGAGCCTTTGTTGTTGTCTCTTTGCTTCACGAAGCTCTTGTTCACGCTTCAAAGCTTCTGCTGCTTCTTTTTCCTCCCTTTTCCTTACTTCTGCCTGCAACAGTATAAATTTTACATTTTAGGAAGTCATCTAGTCAAACAGTGAACAGCAGAAACTCATGAAGAACTATGTTCATTTAGCATATTCAATCTTCTAGAGGAAAGACGACGACAGACATGCATCTTTACAAGTCATTTTCTTTAGGCATAATACATAAACGTGTCCTTTAAATTAGTTCAGCTGGCATCTATGCCCTCCAACTTTGGGTGTGCACAAGTAGGCACTTAAAGTTGAACAACCACACTTCCTATGTGGCATATAAAATCAGTTGGTGATCTCACGCGACTTCCCACGTAGGACGCATGTGTCTACTTGTTCACCTTTATACAAGTTTAAGTGCCTACTTGTGCGGACCCAAAGTTGGAGAGCATAGAACAGAAAGCAGCCTACTACACTCTTCTTCCTCACATTTCCAAGAAATCTATATACTAGAAAATTATATTTACTAGTCCTGAATCCTGATAAACATATACTCTCTTATTTCAAAAGTGTATCAATACTCCATTGCAAGTTTTAGTAGTTAAACCAACATATAACCCAAAATATTGGGTGCAAAAAAACTCTTACAACAACAATATCATATAAAATAGGGACAGAACTATAGAGACAGATTAGGTGAATATATTATATCACCTTCCATTTCTTCTCTGGGATAGTACAGGTTAAGATGTTCATATAATGCAGTAATAATCTTAAAATCATCAAAACAGAGAGCTGTATTTTGGTTATTTAAGATGCAGTTAACCATGTTTGATATTTTTTGATAAGAAAAGGATGCAGGTAACCATGGACGACTCTTCCTTCGTCCCTCCTCTTCGGCTGCTCAGGTCGCTCTTGAATAGCAACTTTTCATACATACCGTAATAGCAAAAAGTTCAAATGAAATAATATAAAGAAGTAGAATGTAAGTACCATCTCCTTGTCAACTCTCTTCCAAAACACGAGCATGTCCCTAGCAAGTTTCCTTGTACGAATTGCTGCACCTCTCATCACCTTAAGTGATCTGCTAACTTTCATTTTCACCTGAAGAAAAGGAATCAACCCACAACTCAAGTAAGAGTGTCCAAATGACAACTAGCGGTGGAAATTTACAGAGTCACATGAAGAATCACACACAAATTTGTTCGTACAAGATCCAGTATTGAATAGAAACATATCAACATAAAAAAAAACTTTTGCTGTGCCTACCTCTCTCTGACAAGTTTCTGCAATCCGCTTGGCATCAGTCAATTGCCTCCGCTGGACATTGATAAATATCTTATGATGTTTTGGGATTTCTTTCCTGGCAAGGTTTATCCAATATTTTTCAATCTTTTCCATTTCTTCCTTCTCAATCGCAAAAGGATCTTTCTCCAACTTTGGCTTTTTGGGTAGACTACGTTCAATAATCTGCAGCTCCACATGACCATTCAGACATAAGCAACAGGACCAGGTGCCCATATAACTATGAGATAAACACAAAAGAGAATTACTGACCTCATAGGTGTCTCCTTTCTCTAACACTTTCACATAATAAACCTGTAAGACGCCACCGTCTGACAATATGGAACGCCGTATACCTCCTGCAGCACCCTCAGGCATGGAAGAAGCCTCTAATGCAGCTTCACTGACTTGCAGACTGAATCTCTGACCGGCACTATTAGTCGGCTGAGCTCGCAATCGTGCCTGAAGAGATTCAAATTGTGGCTTGGGATCACCCATTCCTGCTTGACGTTTGGGCCCAAGTTTCTTATCAGAAGCCATCATTGCAGCCAAAGTCTCCAAATCAAGTGTACCCTTGAGGTAAATTTCATTAACTTGAATATCTGACATGGTTGGCAAGTTCAATGATGTTGCCAGCTTTTCATAAGGTGGAGGGATCTTGTATGTGATGTCCTCCCCAAGATCCAAGAAAGCAGGTTCATAAATAAATCTGTAAAATTTCCAAATGTTAGGTGACACACTTTACCTTCTTTCTTCTTTTTTTTTTTGGAGGGGGTGTTGTTGCTGTTAACAATCCAAAACAACTTGAGTAAACATCTCAACATTCATTTGAAAAGATTTAGTGAAAGCAGAGAGGCAAACCTATCACCACCATATGGTCCTGGAAAATCTGACTGAATATGGTTTCCTAAGCTCTGAGTGCTATTGTTAAAAAATTCTGATGTAGAGGCAAGTCTGACCGCTCCTCCTCTGTGATCATTTGCTGACTTCTGGTCTCTTGAACCTCCACCACCTCTCATCACAGGTACTCCATTACGAGTAGCTGCAGGGCTTGCTGAGGAATTGCCAAGCCTCCTCTTATACTTTTGAATGTGTTCTCCCAGCATTGTTCTATACTTTTCCTCTGAAATATAGGTAGTATGAGCTCTGTCCCTGTCCCCATCCTCGTCACTACTATATGAAGTCCGCCTCTTTTTCTTCAACTCCCTACCAGACATTATACCATTACTCTGGTTTCCGCCCGTTCCACCTACCAACCAACATAAGATGCGGCTGATTATTACAACTGCATTAGCTCAACTTTTCATTGCTTCAAGAAATTCAAAATTGCGATGTAATAGGAGAAAGAGTGTGCATTTTCCAAGTAAAGGAGTTTTCATTCTTTTGAAATAATATTAGTAGTAAAAAATACTTTTTTACTCAGAAGAGTGTGTTCAGTCAAGAATTTAGTCCTATTCGCCTAGTCAGTCATACTCATCACTCAAATAACAAAAAATTAAATAAAAAAAGGGAGCAAAAGCAATGTCAAGAAAGAATTTGCCTACCTGGGCTACCTCTGCTCTCGTCCTGACTGCTATTCCCATGATAATCAAAATCATCATCAAGTTGGGGCAGCTGGAAGTTAATCAAAGACTATACAAGAAAAAATGAACTGAGAAAATCAGAAGGGATCAAGAAAAGTTCCACACTTAAGTAATTAAAATTCACAAGTTCCACAACACCCAATTGAAATTTCAAGAAAAATCCAGCTCAAACAAATAAAAAATCTCTAGAAACAAGCAAAATAAATGAACTTTCTAGAAGAATGCACCCAAAATAATGTCCTAACAGTAACACTTATTTGCCAGGATTTTGATAAACAAGACTCCAAAACCAAACTGAAATTCCAAGAGAAACCCAGTTCAAAATATATCAAAAATCACTCCAAACATGCAAAAAAAATGAACTTTATCAAACCCATCATCAAATCCCTAACCCACAAAATTATCCTAACACTAACACTAACTATAAAGATTTTAATATCACAAGACACCCTTTGAGAGTTGAGTACAATCCACAATAAATCAAAAATAACTCTAAACATGCATAAAGTTAACTTTCTCAATGAATTTACCCTTGACCCATCAAACCCCTAACCGACAAAATTATCCCAACACTAACTAAAAAGATGTTAATATCACCAGATACCCTTTTGAGAGTTGAGCACAATTCACAATAAATCAAAAATCACTCCAAACATGCAAAAATAAATAACTTTCTCAAACCCATCGAATCCCTAACCCACAAAATTATCCCAACACTAACTAAGAAGATTTTAATATCACCAGATACCCTTTTGAGAGTTGAGCACCATTCACACTAAATCAAAAATCAGTCCAAACATCCAAAAATAAATAACTTTCTCAAACCCGTCGAATCCCTAACCCACAAAATTATACTAATACTACCACTAATTATATAAATTTTAGTATCACCAGACACCCTTTTGAGAGTTGAGCACAATTCATAATAAACATGCAAATATAAAAAACTTTCTTGATGAATTAACCCATCAAATCCCTAACCGACAAATTATCCTTAACACTAACACTAACCACCAAGATTTTAGTATCACAAGACACCTTTTTGAGAGTTAAGCCCAACCCACAATACCTCAAAAAATCAGTCCAAACATGCCAAAAAAATGTTAAACTTTCTTGATGAATTAACCCATCAAATCCCTAACCGACAATTATCCTTAACACTGACACTAACCACCAAGATTTTAGTCTCACAAGACACCCTTTTGAGAGTTGATCCCAACACACAAAAAATCAAAAATCACTCTAAAGGTGCAAAAAGTTGAAAACTTTCCCAATGAATTAACCCATCAAATCCCTAACCAAAACAATTATCCTAAACTCTTGCACTAACTATAAAGATTTTAATATAACAAAACACCCTTTTGAGAGCTAAGCACAATCCACACTAAATCAAAATATCAGTCCAAACATGCAAAAAAAACATAAAATCTCTCGATGAATTAACCAATCAAATCCCTAATCCACAAAATTAACCTCAACACTAACCTAAAAAAAAAACAAGATTTTAGTATCACCACACACCCTTTTGAGAGTTGAGCACAACCCACAATAGATCAAAAATCACTCCAAACATGCAAATTAAAAAAAAATCTCGAAGAATTAACCCATCAAATCCCTAACCAACAAAAATATCCTCAACACTAACACTAACCACCAAGATTTTAGTATCACCAGACACCCTTTTGAGAGCTGAGCACAACCCACGACAAATTTTTAAAAATCACTTCAAAAATGCCAAAAAAATAAGAGCTTTTTCGAAGAATTAACCCATCAAATCCCTAACCCACAAAATTATCCTACACACTAACACTAACTACCAAGATTTCCATATCACAACACACCCTTTTGACAAAATAGCAAAACCCACAAACAATACCTCGAGATTGAAGAGATTGGAGTACGAATACTGCTTCTTAGGGTCCATAGATTATGTTGTTGGAGCTGTGAAAACAACAATGGAAACAAGCATTTGGTGGGGCGAATGAAAAAAAACAGCAAAAAACAAATTTGAAAGAGAGGAAATTTGTAGTAAATAGTAAAGAAGAAAAAGGGGAAAAGTAACCCTAAAAGAGGAGAAGAAGAGGAAGAAGAGGGATAAGGAGTGTAACGAGAAAGAAGAGGGAAGAGGAGGTGAAGACATTGGCATATGCTAATGTAAGCCAGGAGGGATAACTTTCGTTAACGTGCGCTATAGTGACCACTTTTATTTTTCTCAAAGCTTTGATTTGCTTTCTTTCTGTGTTGATGTGTTTTGTTGTGTGTGATGGAGGCAATGGTTTGGCCTTGTGTGTGCTATTGTATTATTAAACTTTTATTTAGGTATGCTTTTTCAAAAATAATCTCTCTACTATCAAGATATAAGGTTTATACACACTATAATTTTTAAAATCTACGTGTAGGATTATATTGGATATGTTCTTATATCATAGTCAAATATCTTTCGAAAATAATCTCTCTACTTTCAAGATGTAAGGTCGATACACTCTACAATTTTCATAATCTACGTTGCATATGTTCTTATGTCAAAGTCAAACATCTTTCGAAAATAATCTCTCTACTTTCAAGATGTAAGGTCTAGATACACTCTACTCTTTTCAGAATCTACGTGTAGAATTACGTTGGATATGTTCTTATATAACATCTTTATAAAAATAGGGTTATTTATCCTTGATATGTTTGGACTACTAGATCGAAACGTTATGATAAAAAACATAAAATATAATAAAATTTGATTGACATCGTGAAATGTTGTTATAGAGAATTGTTGTTGTAAAGAAGTTTGACTATGATCGATTCATTGAGTAAACGATCTCCAACCCATTTCTATTTTACTCTTCATTCTCTATATTTGGAGAGTAAAAATGGATAATGGGCACTCCAATCCCTCTTTATTTTAGACTCTATTCTTCAGTTTTAGAGAGAACTTCTATTCACTCTTTATTTTATTTTTTCAATAAATTTTATTACTATTTCTATTATTTTCTAATTAACATATTATTTTACATATAATGTCATTAATTAAATATCTAATATTTATAGTTCTTTTTAAATATAATATAATAATTTTAAAAATATATTATTTAATATATATTACTTTCATCCCGAATTAATAACATTTCAATTTTTTCTATTTTTCATCAGTAATATAATTTGATTTTATTATTATTTTTCACTATAAAGTATACACAAAATTCAAATGATACGATGAAGAATTTTAATTAAAAAATACAATACATAACATGATAATTTAAATACAAGATAACAATACAATACATAAACATAATAATAAATTTATCACAACAATAATTTAGCGATGAAACAAGAATCGTGCCAAAAAGATGTTGAACGTGCATTCGGAGTTTTTGCAATTATTGCAGAACCGTGACGTTTTTGGAGAAAGAAAGTGCTACATGATATAAGGACTACATGTATTATACTGCACAACATGATATTCGAGGATGAACGTGATCTTAATGCACCAATTCAAGATGTTGTAGAGGCTCCAACTCCAACGACAGAAATGGTGGTAGATGAAAATCTCTGGTTTGAACGATATTTAGCTAGACATAAAAAAAATTAAAGACAAAAATGCACATTTTAAACTTTGTAATGCATTAATAGAGCATTTATGGGAGCAACGTAATAATTGAAAGTTGAATGTTTATGTAATTGTATTTCACTTTTATTTGAATTTGTCCATTAGTTTGTATATTATATAATATTTGCTTGCAATTTATGTTATTTAGAAATTTAGAATAAAATATAATTCCATATTAAATAAAAATCCTAAAAAAATAAAATTTTATATCACATGAAAATTATATAAAGTGATTAGTTGGGAAAAAGAAAGAAAGGATTTATATTATGAAAAAAGAAAATAAGAATGAAATATAAATAAATAATATAATATTGAGGAGAAAAAAGAAATTTCTTTTTTTTGTAGAGTAATAAAATAGAGAATTGGATTGGAGTTGATTGTCTGAAAAAATAGAAAACTCTATATTCGGAGAGTAAAATAAAGTATAAGGTTGGAGATACCCTAACATTATGTATGTGTTACCTATAAGTTATGAATTTAAATCGTGAAATTAATTGCAATTTTTTTTATCATTTTTTTGTAAAAGGAGGTTATCAAAGTAAACTTTTATATATATCATATATAGAGAAAAGACATAAAGTCACTATTGAAATTATTTCAAATTTTCAAAAAGACACCTTAACGTTGCAAGCGTCCTATTACCCCACAATTTTTTTGAATATCTTTGTAAAAGGGTCATTTTAACTCATTCCTTCACCTGATTAGACGCGTGTGATGATCACGAGTTACCATGGCTTACACCCGACCCGATTCGTTTCAATAAGAAAAAACTCTTTTTCTTTTGTCTCAACTTTTCATGTCTCTTCGTGTTCTTGGTCAAACGATGGTGTGGTGATCATGTGCTTCCTTTTTTTATGTTTCTTGGTCACAAGTTTTGGAGGAACAAGGAATTGAAGGTTAACAGGTTAGAGTTTTCTTACATTAGTTGATAAAGATCATATTACTATTGTTTAAGGGATTATTATAGTGTAAAAAATATTAGAATCAATTTATTATAGTTGCTATTGTTAGGATTTCCGTGTGTTTCGTTGTGTTATTGACTAATTGCTATTGTTAGTATTTTGTTCTCTTCTTGAAAAACTTCAAATTAACCTTTTCGACTGAAAATTAAAAGAGAAAATGAATACCTACATTATTGCGCTTGAGGAAGATGATGATTCATCGGAGAAAGTATCAACGTTGACCTTGTTTTGGGGAAGATGATGAAATCGTCAAGAGAGAGTATCAATAACTCTTTTCAGCTTTGTTTTCGGGAAGATGATGTAAAAGAAGTAAATAATTAATTAATAAAGAAAACAAGCGAAATGTGACACTTTTTAATTGGTTATTCACAACAAAACATTGCTTCACACGTGTATTGTACATGTTCACAAATCAGGTGAGGGGATGAGTAAAATAACCCTTTCACAAAGATATTTAAAACTTTTATGGGGTAATAGGACGCTTGCAAAATTAAGATGTCTTTTTAAAAATTCAAAAACAACTTTAATGATGACTTTATGTTTTTTCTCATCACATATATAATCGCTTAACTATATATTATTAACTAAGTTAATAATCAATTACTAATACTTCTCCATTTCAAATTATATATCAGTAAATAAGTTAATAATCAATTACTAATACTTCTCCATTTCAAACTATATATTATTAAATAAGTTAATAATCAATTAGTAATACTCACCCATTTCAATTTGTCTGTTTTGCTTTACTTTTTACAGCATATTTGGTATTGCTGCTAAAAATAAATTATTTTTAGAAGAACTTTTTTAAAATGACCTTTTAGAAAAATTCTTTTGAAAAAAAAACAATTTGTGTTTGGCTAATTCATTTAAAAAGTGGTTTTTAACAAATAAATTATGTTTGACTAATCTCTTTTAAAAAGTGCTTTAAGAGTCAAATTACAAAAAAGAAGAAGAAAAAGAAGACAACTATTAATATACTTCTAATATTAAAATTATTTTATAGAGAGAAATTATTTTAAATATTCATTATAAAAAAATCAATTAAATTTTTATATTTTTAAAATTAAAATTTACATGTTTAATTTTTCAATCAATATTATACGGAGGCCGTAATCTTTAATTGTTATTTTTTCTTCTTTTTTCTAATCTTGTAAAAATATTGTTGTTACTTTTTTTTTTCTAATTATACAAAATAATACGTAAAATAATATATTATATATAAATGTAAAATAAATTATAAAATTTATCATATAAAAATAAAAAATAAAATTCTTAAATGAAATTTAACCAAACATATTAAATATGCTAATTATTTAATAAAAAATATATTGGTAAATATGCATATATGAAAATAATATTTAAGTCTTGAGAAAAATAATTTTTTTTTGCTTTTGATTTTTTTTAAAAACATAAATTTTTAACTACTTCCCGGGAAAACTGCTTCTACTTCTATATAAAAACAGTTTTACTTATTTGTTAATTTTTCAATAAAAGTGTTTTTTTCTCAAAATAAGTGTTTATGACCTCTCAACAACAATGTCAAACAGTTTCGTAGTTTGTTAAAAGAAAAAACCTCGTTTGTTTCTTTAATAGCTCTTTAGTTCTAACTTTTCACTAGACCATAGAGACATTTTAATACATTTGTGATTTGACACATCTTTAAATTATGACCACGAAATTCAAAAGTAGTATTTCACTTTCTTAAACTTCGTGTCAAATTAAAATTTAACCAACAAATTGTGAAGGAATAGCTTGTTAACTGTGGAAATTGGAAACTAATAGTTTGTGCATCCCATGGCTCACAGGTTTTGCTACTTCTAGGGCAATTTTGAGATGATAAAATTCAAAAAAATATTATAAGACTTTTAATGATTGCTATGGATCTAATACGAACCACACGCACAAGTCAAAACTCGATGAACAATGAGCCAGCCCCTTTATCCTTCTCCACATAAATATCAAGCTTTTGTCTGCAGCAGGATTCGGTTCGAAAAACTCAGGGCCCAAAAGACATTACTTTCAACCAATCCAACAATACTACATGATGTATTTTGTTAATTAACACAACCTAAAAATACAATCTTGGGAAGAAGTACAATGCAGAGAAATTGACAATGCCAAGGCATGTAGCTCCTCATTGCAGCACAATAAAAGAAGCGGGCATCCTTACACTGCCCTATAATGATTTTGCATAGAATTGAGTTCTAACTAGGCAGAAAATCAGGGCATAGTTTACTTCAAATTGTTCAAAAAGGATCATAATTCTAGCAATACAAAACTTATGGGACATGTGATCATCGTCCTGGACCTGGAGTCCACTCATGTTTTCCAACGACTTGTCACTCCTTCCACATATCGGCGAATTCATCCACCTCCATAGGATTAGACAACTGATGCATCTTTCTCCTGGTCTTTGCTTTGACTTTCTTTGCATATTTGCCAGCCTTCTGTTTTTTCTCTAGTGATCGGATCTGGAGTAATGTTAATAGATAAATATTAGTAACTGTACTTAAGAAGTCAGTTCTTCCGCAATATAAAACAAATCTTTGCTCATAGGAAAAGCAGCGACTGGTAAGAAGAAAAACGAATCTCTGCTCATAGGGATGAATCTTACCTGATTGGGTGCAACGTAAAATGGGTTCTCATAAAGAGTAGGGCCACCAAAGCTACCACCAAAGATCTTAATTGGGTTCAAGCAAAACCTTGGACCAACCTGCATACATAAACACACAACTTCAATATCAAACATGATGGTTTCTCTAGGACTATTCATAGTTCGATTACAAACCTCAACAAGTGTCATCTTTTCCAGGTCCCCACGGTCTATTTTCTGTGTTCCTCCATTATGAGGACATGATATCTGCTCCAGAGAGTCAACAAGTGATTTGAAAAAAGGTTACAATACTTGGTATAGATATAAAGCGAACCTTAAGAAATGACAGAAGCCTTCGTTACTACAAAGGAAAAAAGAAATAACAGAACGCTTTGAGGTGAATGATACGCCTATTAGACATCCTTTTCCCCTTGTAGCTAAAAAATATCAAATCCTATAAGTCAGCAGATACTTGGCATGCAATTTTTACCCCTACCAAATGGACCACTAGGATTTGATTTGGAGGTTGAGGGTAGAACTATAGACTTCCTCTTCCACAAAGCAAGTGCAGTGGTAGACTGGTAGTGTGGGTTAAACGTCAGAAAACTTACATATCCATGGATTTTAAGACTAGTAATATCAGATGATCTCATGTACCACTTCTACTTAACATTTATGACTAAGAGACTGTATTCTCTCTGTTCCTTTCTATATTTGTTTTTTCAACCTCTTATATTGGCTGAGCAATTATATTATCCTTTTGGGACCATAAAGGAGGTCATCGAATTTTCTTCTGTTTTGTTTTTTGAGGAATCTTTACATAATGTATATGTTTTCCGTGAAAGAGAGGAAAGGGACAAGGATTTTACAATAGCTGGAACTCGAAGGATGAGGGTAGAACAACCTATAGGCAACCCCAAGAAATTTCATACCGGAGGACAAAAGGGAAATAATTGAAGCACACTTTGCTATGGCAAGAGATGGACCATACAAAGAACTCATTTCTTCAAGACAGAGCAACACTCGCTATGCAGGAAATTTACTATGGTATGAGTAGTAACGAACCTGGTAATTACGGAACCACACGTGGTCATCTAGAATTGAAAACACAATTACATGATCATAGAAAGGTTTAGATTTCCGGTGATCCTTTGGGGTTCCAAAAATCTGATGAAACGAAAGAAAATAATGTGTTAGAATGTCATCAGAGATAGTTAAATAATCATGTCATGAAAAAACTAAAAATTTACAGTGGGATTTACATAATGGATAGTGATTGCAACTCGAACGAATAAACTATTGCATTTGAACCTTCAACCTCTAAAGAAATCAGATTTTTTACGAAAATGCTCTAACCATCACTTAATTTGAATAACAAGAACGCGTTGAAGAGTCACTGCAAGCAACAAACTTCAATAAAAGAAAAGGAGTGGAAACCGAAGAAGTGCTTGTATATGATTGCAACAGCCCAACTTTTTCACTAAAAATGGTATCTTAAGTAGACCAAACAGCTATATTCAAGTAAAAGTAGGTTTTCAGCTTCAGCCTCATTAGAGGACATAATAACTAAAAGTTTAGCTAAACATAATTGGCAAAAACAGAAAATGTACTATAAAAACCAACAGTCTACATTTAGTTACGAGGAATTATTACAAAGATTAATGCTCTGAACAGAGTCAAACTACCTGTATGAACATTTCTTTCAAAAGCTTCCAGTGAGGCTGTTTATCGAAATTGCTTGAGAAAGTCAAAATAGGACGTGAACCCTTCAAATGATTTCCAGTAAGTTTTAATTCTTCCATCGTGTGCACTTCAAAAACAAAAGGAAAAGTAGAATAAGTTGGACCTTTCCTCATTCAAGAGAATGTTGACATACAAGTTCAATCGCATCACAATTATACATGAATATCAGAACATGATTGATAAAAAGCATCTACTTGATTACCTGCATTGACTAAAAACTTCACGGATGGACCATTGGGGCATTTGGCCATCCACAGATAGAGGTCTTTTCCCTTCCGGCACTGAAAATAAGAAAATAGAACATATTTAAAAGCAAACATAGAATAATGATGAAAAACAGAAGTGATGAAACCATAGCTTCTAGAGGATAAAAACCAAAACGTCGTTCAGCAGAATTTCTATTCAAATGGCCAAAACAGATTGAGGCAATTCCATAAATCACACGTTAAGTATATTTTCTAGAACAATAAGTTCTAAAGCCTCTATTAGCCAAAATGATATGCTTATGGTATTCTCTGCAACAACTCAAACAGCCTCCACTATCTGCCATGAGGTAATTTCAAGAGGCTGTCCTTCTCCCACCTGAGAAATGAACTTGCCTAATATTTCATTCATCCCCAGGTTACTCAATCCAAAAGTAAAGTCCTTCACAAACCCGAGCATTTGACCATTAAGACAAGCAATTTATGGCTGTTTTGGTGCATTTTGGGATGATTGCACCAGGGTGGAGAAGGCAAACAGTGGTGGGAATATTTGGTTGCCTGTGGAAGAGGTATAATCTTTTATAATGAATGTCCACACTGGTAATGAGCTTAAAATGCATGTCCATCTTTTGAATGCTACAGCACACTATTTTATGGTTTTAATCTTTTGATTAGGTGCACCTAGAACTGGAGACATCGACAGGATACAATACATATGACTACTACAACTGATACTAGGTTGTAGGCTTGACCAAGAACAACCTACATTTTTTTTATAACCAGGAGTAACCTAAACTTCACATTATATATGCATCTTTGGTGCACAGGTAGTTTAACAAAATGCTTTGTTTGCTTTATTTTAAACAAAAAGGCTAAAAGAGAACAGAACTGACCAATCAAATAAAACAAAGAGGGAAAGAGCAGAAATTGAAATCTGAAACTTCATATGAAGTCACAGTCAAAATGCAAAAAGGTAGCAGTAAGGGCTTCAATCAGGCTGATTGTTTTCAGTACATAAAAAATATTGAGAGCACATAAGTAGGAATAATGGGCAAATTAAACCAAACCAGAAGAATAGAATTAGGAAGTTGTCCGATGCATGAGGAGTTCATACAATCCTAAATCCTAAAAATCTGGAAAACGGTGCTAAAAGTAGCTGTCCCAATATTCAATTTAAGCTCAATTGAAAGGCATCTGAAAGAACTAAGTCACAATGAAAAGAGGTGGGTTGCTGTGAATTTGTGATGCTAGGCTAAACTTACTGAGTAATTGTTGTAGCACTAATATAATGCCTTTTTTCAGAACATTAATTTAATAGAGTGGTAAGAGGATGTGAGTTCCTTCTTCTGACAATAGAAATGGCAAAACAGGAAAGAGATTGCATAGATCACAACTAATACGGTACAACATGTCAATTAACCAAGTATCCTCCTCTAAACATGATAAAATAGAAGTTTACAGAGAACCAGGACCGAAGGATGCACAGACAAGTTAAAAAACATTAGTCTTCATCTTCTTCTTTTTTAATGACAAGGAAACATGGCACAGGGTAGACCTCGCTTCAGTGTAATAGCCCGCAAATCACACAAGAGAGGTATGCTATGTAACAACCCTTCAAACAAGCTCAAGTAACACCAAATCTTATAGCAAGAGAACTGAAACAAACAGCAAGGATACCTCAAAGAACAAACAAGACGAACAGCTCTTCAACTCAACTAACTCATTCAAGGTTGCACCTTTAGCATCTTTAGACTCCACCTTGTTATCCTTCTTACAGTGAGGCAAAAGGGACACCAAATTCAACATTAAATGCCGATACCTAAAATCCACAAAAACCCAACAACAAAAAAATCAATCTTTTTGATTATTTACAGCAACCCTTTTGACTAAAAAGCTTAAAAAACACAAACCTGTAGCTAATACGACGAGAACAAGTAACCAAAACTTTCTCTTTATTTCTAAAAGTAACTACTGAAGTCTCTTTGTTTTCTTCCGTAGAACCATCTTTAAAACCTAAAAGAGTTCTCTTAGGCCTTTCTATTGCAGTTTCTTCTATGGCCGCAGCCTCTGTTTCTGTGTGCTTCCGCTTCTTTCCCATGGAAAATCTTCAAGAATTTGATTCACAGAGAATAGCGGCAGGGGTTTGAGCCAAATTAGGACTGTATTTTGTATTTGTAAGGATTTCAATTTGGGCTTTCTTTTTGGGCTTGCTAAGCTATTGGGCTGCTACATTGTCATAAGCGCAAACAACACAAATTTTACTAGTTTAGAACCTAATCACGTATTTTTTCGTGTGTTTTTCGAATTACCATTCGTATCAAATTTCAATCCCCATAGACTAGATAATTACCATTCGTATCAAATTTTAATCATCATAGACATATATCTAGTGTTGTTGACATGTATTTGGGATATATTGACTCTCTCACTCGTTTCTCTCCCCGTGTATCAATATTTTATAATCAAAATGTAACTGATAGCAAAAATATATGTGTCTTGGTTTATCTGACTCGAAATTAATAATATGTAAACTATAGAGAGAATTAATAAATATAATAGGAATATGTATGTAACTAGATGGTCCTTGTTATTAATAGTGTACCAAATTACTCCCTTCGTCCCTTTTACTTGTCAAATATTTCTTAGTTTGATTTTCCTTTTTACTTGTCATCTTTGACAAATCAATTAATAGGGGTAAATGGTAAATCATTATATCAATTATCTTTATTTTAATAATTGTGTCAACTATCAAGTCAAAATTTGATAACTAAAAAGAAAAGAAAAAAGTATTACTTATATTTTTCGGTAATATTTTAGAGGTCGGTTTGTTATAATATATTAGAGAAAACAATACCCATAATTAATTTGGGTATTATTAATTTCTTATTTGATACACATTTTCAACCTTTATATAACACTAGTGAATATAGCCGCGCTTCGCGCGGTTATAAATTTATTAGTGAATAAATGAATATTATATATATATAATTGATAATAATTATTGTTGGAACGTATGTGTTGGTTGGTTGCACTTTCTAAAACATTACACCTTAGTGAATGGTTGTTATCTGTTATATTGTATTGTTAATTTAAATACATGTTTATTTTAAGGGAGAATTGTATGAAATAGCAAACTATTAATTCAAATTAAATGTTATAGCCATAGTTTATTTTAATTGTAATTCGCATCAAATATCCCCTTTTTTTGCCATCTGATTCAGTATACAATTAGTCATTTTCGGTATACAATTAGCCATTTTATACATTTCGGTATAAAATGCATTTGTGTTTGTATAAAGCGAGAGAAAAGTGTATATACAAGTACAAATACATATATTTTCGTCCTATACACTTATAATTATATAAATACAGATCTTATTATACAAATTACAATGTATAAATGAATTTATACAAAACTGA
>JAJOOO010004479.1:0-51942 GCA_029582685.1 Solanum piurae | reverse complement strand
CGGAGTCCGTCGCTTTTTAAAAAAAAAAAGTAAACAGCGACGGAGGTGACTGCGTCGCTTTTCCGTTGATTTTGACTAAAAAAGTGACGTAGTCCTTCGCTTTTTGACTTAAGTTTCGAGGATTTAGTTGAAATCTTTTTATTTTATTTTATTTTGTTAGGATTTTAGTTTATTTTGATTTATTTGTAATAGTTAGGAACTATGAAGAAACAATAAAAATAGACAGAAAACAAGAAAATAAAAAAAGAGGAGTTGTGGCTCGACCAAAACTATGGCGCTAGGTGAGAGGCAACCCACCATTAGTCTAACAGGGTGTGTTCATGTCTTGCGTGATCAAAAGATGGGCAAAAAATCTTTGATCCCACCACGAAAGTTCCAGGCTGGCGCCACGCCAGACCTGGAACTACTGAACGCACCGAGTGACGCCTTAGAGGCGCATCACGCCAAGGATTCTCCAAGCTGGCGCACTGCCAGTGCACCGCGCCAACCCTGGAACTATTGATGCACCATCAGGCGCGCCCTGCGCCAACATCTCTTACTTGTTTTCAAATTGGGCCTACCCAACCCGACCCACTCCCCTATCCTCTTTTATGTCTTCACCCACTAAAATTTCCCCATTATTTCTCTCTCTAACACACCAACCTACCCACCTCTTCAAATTCTCCCCAAATTCTACAAACTTTTGTTCATTTTCTTCTCCAAATTTCTTCCACCAAAACCCCAAATCCTTCATTAATCCACCACCAAAACTTCACATTTCCTTTATTCCTTCATCCCCAACCCTGAAAACCCACAAATCACCAAGATCAACTCCAAGCCCATAACACCCACCCCCCTACTACCAAAATCGACCACTCCTATTCATCACTCCCCCCAAAAAAATCTTTTTCTCTTTTCTTCAATCTTTATAGTTCTAATAGCACTTAAAGGGAATAATGTGGATGGTAGCGTGGGAAATAAGCGGTCACGGAAAGGTGATGCCTCTGGTTCTTCAAATAGACGAACTTCTTCTAGGAGATTTGGAAAGCAAGCCGTGGAGCACCACGAAGAGGAGTGGTTTGAATGTCCGAGGGAGGCTAAGTATCTTAGTGATGAATATGTCAATGAGGTACACTTACAAGTCAAATTTCAATATATTTATGAAACTGTTTGTAATGTGGGGCTGTAGTATAGATTTTCACACAATCAATGAATGAATCGATCTAAGATTATGATTTAACTAACAATCATGTTTAACATCAATTTCATCAACTTATTTGATTATCTAGTTGTTAATTCACGGGGTTGATAATATAGTCATGATCTCCCGACCTCGAAACATTTCATTGTCTTTTCGTATTTGAGCCAAGCAAGGCACCTAGGTATATCCATATCCTAGACACAAATCAATTCAAGTGATATGCACGAAAAGATCATTCTCCTTATATTCCATGTTTTATCCCTCTATTCCTCTCCCGAGTTCAAAAGAAGATAATAAATTTATTCTAATGGTGGTCAAGCATCAAAATAGTAATCATAAGAATATAAGAACAACTAATATGACAAACAATTATGCCAAATCAAAATTACTAAACAATCATTTTGTAAGTAAATATAATCCAAAAACGAGAAGTTTAACTCCACATAGACATAGAGCAATTACAACGAATCATTCAAATAAAAGTTGTAAAATAAGTAAAAGAGAAGAAAAGATAATGCCTTAAATTAAAATTTATTTTCTACATTGTATCCTCCTACCTTAATAATTATATTTATGGACTATATATTGATATAGAAAATCCTAATTAAAATAACTGAGTCCAAATTAAATAGGGAATCCAAAACCAAACGAAATTGGATTCTGTTTGAAACACTTTTTCGTCTGCCGCCTTCAAAGTGCCTTCATCGGATGCCACGTAGCAGCAAAGCTAATATCACTCAATTGGCGGCTTGCATTCTGCACTTTGTAACATATATGAAATATTATTATGATATTAAAATTAATCCATTAAGCTGCCTACTTGATTTCCTTCTTCAACCTTCCATCTTTAGTTCATTTTAGCTTCAAACTTCTTCATCTTGACACCAATTTATTCCTACAAATAAAATACACTATTAAGCACAATCTATAAAATCCATGCTAAAAAAGGACGGATATAAATACTAAATGTTAGGTAAATAATGATTAAAAATATGTATTTTGACCTCACATCACAAGCGGTGGAGCACCACAGAGAGGAGTTGCTTGAATGTCAGAAGAAGGCTAAGTATCTTAGTGATGAATATGTCAATAAGGTACGCTTACAATTCAAATTTCCATATATTTATGAAACTGTGTGTAATTTGGGGCTACAATACATTATTTTAGAACCAAGGGGATTGCAACCTCACCTTGGTACAAGAATTTTATGCTATCTGGATAACTAATACACGTTACAATTATTCGGCAGAGACTCGTGGAAAGTATTTTTGGTTTACCTCCAAGGTGCTTAATTCCTTTTTGGGTACACCCATTGTGAGGCTGCTGAATATATTAGATTGAAAGAGACCCCCCCCCCCCTTTATAGAGATATTGGGCATACTTTGTGTGGTGTTGACTCAACGGCTAGGATCAAAGTCATCGGGAGTCTGCCACTCTCCACTATGCTAATCTGAACCAAGTGGTTGAGGTGAAATTGAAGACTGTGTGCAGTGTTTTGTTGCTCGGTAAGCACATCTCTGATGTTAATAGGGACCGGATTGTCCTAGTCTACATGCTAATGTAGGGTATGCCTATAAATGTGGGGGTTGTGTTGGGGCAAAACTTGATGAAGTTTTGCAACAACAAACGTTGGAGGTTCTGTTATGGCAGCTTGATGGCTCAATTTCTGTAAGCGGAGCGGGGTTGAAGAGGAGACTCATGAAGTGACCCAAGAAAGGGACCCGTACCTAGTTTACACCCTTGTGGATATGACACACACGAAAGTACAAGACGTGTGCCAAGCAAGCGCGGGATGACAGTTGGATGGCTCAGATGTTTGGCATGGCTGAGTAACAACTTTGCATAGGAGGTCTCCATGTCATAGATGAGGAGATGGAAGGATTGGTTGAGCATCTTCCACTGACGGATAATGTTATGTACATATATGCAGGATGGGTCCGGCGTTTCAAGAGTCGTTTTATGATAATGAGGCCACCGTTTATGAGGAAATGGATGAGGAGGATGAAAATGATGTTGATGAGACAACCACTATTTAGATGTCAGTCGATGGTGCCACTGATGTGGCTGGTGGTCGTGATGTTGACGACGATGAGGCCTAGAGGCCTATGGGAGTTTTCTCTAACTCTATACTTTGTGTTAATTTGCGCATTGAGGAAAGTGCTATCTTTAGGTGTGGGGTGGGATATGAATTTCCTTGTACATATTTTATTGCTTTATCGAGTCTTTTTTTTAGTTGGGTTCCTCAACTTTTTTTTCGATAGTTTTTCTGAGGATAATCCCATTGAACCGACTAGGACTAGTTTTTATTTAATTCTGTTGAGTCTTAGAGTCATCATAGGAGTGGAAGTTCCCTATGATGGATGGATGATGACCGTCTTAAGGGAAATTAGTCACGAAGAGTAGTAGATTGAAAAACCACCCTTTTGATATTTTGAAACCTTGTCATAAAAGTTCGCCAAACGTCATTTGTAGTCATGCTTGTATATGCAAATTTGATGTGATAACCTTGAAGAAATCATAGGTTATTTGTTTTGACTCTAAAGGAATCTAGTTGGGCTTAATTAAGTGCAAACACTATAATGCAATTTATATGAGTATGCTAAAAATGATTATGTCCTTATGTGTGTCAGGATGCCATGTGTGGTGAGTAATTGCTTTGTTCTTGCATTGATTGACATCTATAAATTACCCGTGTCTATTTTATGAGTAATTCGTATGACTTGGGGAAGGTGATTGAGGCATTTCTTAGAATAGCCAAAAAAAATTGATACTCTTTTGTATGCCTCCAAATGAATTATCTAGTGTAGCCCCAATGAACCTTTTAGCCTTGATTTTCTTGATTAAACCACATGATTGAGCCGATCCCTTTCTATTGATATCATAAGTATTCGATCCTAAAGTTATCCTTAATGCACTATGTTAAAAAGAAAAAATTGTAAATAATGGTAGAAGTGGAAAAGGGTGAAAATGCTTGGTTTGTGGAAAAATAAAGAGAAGAGGTAGAAAAAACATGGTCCCTGATTTCAATAAACCCATATCACTTTCCCTAGAAGTTGTAAAACTTTGTGTTGGCCCTGGTCCCTAGTTGGACATTGTGCACTTCAACCCAACCTAAAAGCTTAAGTGGAGGGTGGCTACTTCTGAAGTTTACCTAAATATTGACCCTGGTACTCCCAAGGACATCATGCACCTCAACTCATGCAAAATACATAAGTTAAGGGTGGCTATAATCAAGGCAAAACAACAAAAAGGTATAAAAGAGTCATGTGTAGAAAAAGAAAGTGCATTAGGGAGGTGTAGCCACTAATCATATCCTAAATATTCCTCCCTTGTCCTAAGACGACATTACAACCAAAAATAAGTCCTCTTGATTTCATGAGAAATACTTTGTGAAAATGAAAATACATTAAGGACAAACATATGGCATGTTAGGATAGGTAAGAACTTCATTTGTGAGAGTGAGCATAATTTAGAAAAATAAGTCTAATTTTAAACTACACTGTGCAAACATGTTGTTTGCATGAGTGGAAGGCTATACAATTTTTTTTTATTAAATATGTGAGGGCATTCATGGCACATGTTTATGTGTTTTCTTGCTTGGTATTGTAACACCTCATATTCAAAAAGATAGGAAGTTGCAGCTTTTTTAGGATCTAGTGCCAGTACCAATGGACACAGTCCGTAGGTAGCTCCGTGGGTGGCCAGTCCAACTTTTTCAAAAGTTTCAAGTTCCAATACTTTTATACGGTTCACTTGGATGGTCCGTTGTCCTATCCACGAGTCATAGGTAGGTCTCGTAGATGAGTCCCAGACTTGGAGAAATTTTAGAACCAAAAGTTGGGACCCACAGTTGAGGTGTACGATTCGTAGGTTGACCCATGGACCGTACATGGGTCCGTCGTTGGGGGTCCAAATCCAGTGGTCTCCGATTTCACCCACGACCAACCATGATGGTCTGTGGTCTAACCAACAGACTATAGGTTTGGCCGTTGGTGAGGTCGACAGTTATTTTTAAGAAGGGCTCTTGGGTCTTTTCCTAATTATTCTAGCCCAATACTATGTCATTTTACCCTCTATTAGAAACTTATATAAACGTTTTAACCCCAAAACTCCCTAATCCAATTCATTCTCTCAAATTCATAAAAGAAGAACAAATTCATCCTCTCAAATTCATAAAAGAAGAACAAATTCATCCTCTCAAATTCATAAAAGAAGAACAAATTGATCCTCTCCAATATTTCTCTCTCTAGAAGCTTGAAGAAGAAGACTAGGGCTTCAAGTCAAGTCTCCAATTCCGCTATTGATTTCAACTTTTGGCATTAAGGTATGATAGTATTCATCTATGAAGTCCTTTCCTCCGTAGGGTTCCTAAATTATCCTATTTTTACAAGGTAGAATTTCCAATGATAGTTAGGGCTTTTAGTCAATCGCATGGATTCCTCTAAATTATGATATTATTTATTGATTTAAGTCTTTTTATGTATGAATTGAAAAAATTGCATGTTTCTAAGTTGAATTCCCATGAACCTATGTGAAATCCATGTTTTCTAGAATTGATCATATGATGAAGCTTTTAAATCATGAAAAATGAGTTTATGGAGATATGCATGTTCTTTTTGAAAATGATGTAAATGTTTTAAGGATGCTTTGAAAATGAAGTATCAATGTTATTATTGTTGTTGTGAAAGGATTTCTCACATACACATGAAAACATGATTGCGAAAGGGTTTTCTCACATAAAGGATTCGTAAGAGTTGAAAGGTTTTCTCAACTAAACTTTGAATCAAGATTTATGAGCTATTCTAATGAAACCTAGCTTGGATTGGCTACTTGATGTGCCTTCCATGGATGATAAGACAAGTTAAGAATAATGATTCCATGGGATTTACGCTTAGCACCGAGAGGATATTGAAATTAAAGCTCTCACATTAGTATAGGTCGGGTTTCTAGTAGTAATCTCTTTATCCTATACCTATGTGCCCCCATAGGATGATTGTCTTAGATATACATTAGCTAGTGGATCCACATAAGCTAGAAGTTCAGGATCTTACCTTGGCAGGTAGGACACCCCTTTTCAGTGTGGGGTAGACACCGGATTCCATGGTGGTAGCTAATATGGTATTAAACGTCGGTTAAAGGTAAATATCCCATAATAATGAACTAAGTTGACTTCTAGAAGTATCTCGCGAATGTTTTAGCTTGCATTGACTAGTTTCTATGAACTATGTTTACTAACTCTTTTATCTCATGTTTTAGCTGGGTCATTGCATGTCATGAAAGGGTCCCCTTTTAGCATGATTTTAACATTTTATATATTTCTATCATACTTGGTACATATTTGTACTTACGCATACTCTTGCCTACATTCTCCCAAATGCAGGGTCCGACGCTCCAGATTCGCATCTACATGGCTAGGGATCATTTAGTAGATACATTTTCAGTATTGTATGTGATATACAGGTTACATCATATCACTCTTGATGTACTAGATGGCTTCGAGACTATGTTAGACTTTTGCTACATTTTATAGACTCTTATCTTTTGGATTTGTCTTTTAAAATCTCTTAAATTTCTATTATCTTTTATAATATATGCTAACTGGCTTGTGTCGGGACTCTCGGGGTCCTATACATCATGTTACGCACAGGGTCTACCTTGGGTCCTGACATGTATGTTTGTATCAGGTTGCATTAGCCTAGAAATATAGCAAAAAAGTCATTCATTGAGAATATGTGTTGTTGAGGGGTAAACCAAGATAAAGAATTTGAAAGTGTTAAGTGTTGTATGAAGTGTGAACTACAATAGCATGATTAAATGTGTTTGGTTGATTTTAAAGCAGGTAGATAAATCCAAAGGTAGTGATGATGAGTTGTTGATGGTTGAAATATTGTTCGAGGACGAACAAATTCAAGTGTGAGGTGGTGATATTAGACATATCTTTATGCCAATTTACTAACAATTTCCCACATAATGCCTTGAGTTTAAGAATAATCTTGAAGCTAATAGTTATGTTTTATGTAACTTGTTATGAATGTGCAAAAAGACATGTGATTTGGTTGTGCAGGAATTTGCAGAGGTGAAAGGAGTTTATAGGAGCAAACACGGAGTAAGGAAGAATGAAGATATCTTGAGGAGCACTGATGTTTGGCGCACTGAGTGGCATGAGGCACCAAAGGCCAAACTACTACTCAATTCGAGTGGCGCACTGAATGGCGTGCTGCGCCACGAGGGAAACTTCGGAGTAACTATTGTGGCGCACTGCTCCAAGAATGAAACTACTGAAGAGGGAGGCTGGAGAACTGAGTGGTGCGACGCCCCAACTTTTGCCTGACGTTCCCAGCGTAGATTGATTAAAATAGGATTCCTACTTGGGCTAGAATTGGATTTTTAATTCCTAAACTCTATAAATAGGATCCTAGGATTATTTTGTAAGGGTTCGACTTCTTTTTGGTGGGCATGAGTAAGGATTAACACTTTGCCATAGGTTTCGATTCTTTAACTCATTCTTTAATTTCAAATTGCATGAACAATATTATATTTCCTTTTTGGATATTATGAGTTGCTAAAATCCCTTGTTCTGGGGCTATAGCTATGAGTAATTGTTAAGCATCAATGGTTTTGAATTAATTCTTGGTTATCGTTTAAAGTTACTTTGTATTTTTATTTTAGTATTTCTTGACTAGCCATCATAGAGATAAACCTCTTGTCTATTCTTGGACTCAGGAGACGATAAGGTAGATAGACCAAAGAATACAAAAAATCTTGATCTTTCTTGCATATCACTTGATTAGATTTGTGTCTAATGTAGTGAGACAACTAATCAGAGTAGGCGAATAGAGGTCGGGAGACCATGATCATAAAATCAACCCTATAAATGAGTAACTTTATAACCTTAATTAGTTCATTACTTGAGATGCGATACGTGAAACCCGATACATGTTGCAGCCCTAGAATTTTCTCTTACTTGTTGAAAGCATCGAATTGAAGTCGTTCTTATTGATTACTTTATTTATTAAATTTGTTGTAGTAGTAATAAACAACAATCACACTCTTTTGAAGATACTTCTGTTAAATTATGGAATTAAGTTGGTTAATATAAATTGATCGCAAGTCCTCTAGGTACGATAACTCGTTTCTAAAAGGAACTACACGTACACTTTCGTGTACATTTGGACGCAACAAAAAACTTGATATTAGAGTAGGTAGTGTCCCACGGAGTCCACGAGTTATGTCTAGTAGAGTCTTACTTATGACCGTGTCGTGCACCATACTTATAATGAGAAGACTACTATACATTTAGAGATGATTACTATTCATTCATCACTTAGATTGTATGATAGAGCTAAGACATAGAAAGTTACCTCTAATTCACACTCTACTTAAATGTCATATAAATTGTGTCTATTAAAGACTACCTTATATTAGGCCAAATGGCAAAGTGCTAGTTTTGTCAAGGAGGTAGTTTCAAGCCGATAACCCCTAATCAAATGACTTCTATAAAATGTATACCTTCAAATACTTCGACTAGATAGTGACTTATTTCAATCCTTCTATATGTACTTAGTTTTGGAGTAAGTATCTTCAGTTGTTCTATAAGGTTATATATGCGAGGATTTATCTCATTATGTTTTATAGTAAGATTAAAGGCGATTTCTAAGTGATCAAAAGTTAGAGTTAAAGAATATCAAGGGATTGTATATATGTTAAATACTCAGGGTAGTAGAGAATATAATATCACTTAATTGTCATATGGAAGCAAGTGATTTGCGTTTAAGATATAGAAGAATGTTATATGAAGCAACAAAACAATGTATGCATATTTATTTATTTATGAAATTCTCAGTAAGGGTACGCCTCTTCTAAGGGTTAAAGAGACGATTGCATAATTTACATAGGTACTAGTTATCTAGTGAATTAAGGTAATATAAGTTCATATGTGCAGCTGCTATAATTCACTTATTTTTAGGATTACATGTCTTACAATCCATATAGGTTAACTATTGCTTGTCGCTCGATTCATAAATTGCTAGTTATATGTTATTTTCCTCTCTATTTTGGAGATCATTTGTCATACGACATTTGTGTTGTAAGTAATTCTTCCATGAGAAATGTAGTACATTAGACTAATTTCTTACATGCCGTGAGTTCTATGCAGAAGCTTGTATTTTATATTTCGAACGACATGCTACATATGTTGTAGATTATAAACCATGACTAAAATAAACCACATTGAATGTTTAGTAGTTGATCATGAAATTAAATGCCTTAAGAGCAATTCGTCAAAACAATACATGTTCTCGTAAGATTATATACGCTCCGTGTTTCATGACATAAGGATATATATGGTACTATTTCCATAGGTTCACTAACCTACATGCTCAATACCCTTTAGGGTTAATGATTTACACATTATTTGTACCATCAATCCCTTGTTTGCAGTTTACATATTAAGTTAATCATTAAGTATATGTTACTTATTTTATGAAGAATTCGCTTACATGCTATATGTTACATGAAGTGTTGACACATATGCACTTTCCTCAACATGAATTTTGTTGCATAAATGTTCTTCATGAAAGCTTAAAGAAATACTTGTTAATTATTTTATTTACATTGTTGATAATAGATCTTAGCATATTTCTTCATCTTCTACATTTCAGTTATTATATAATCGTCATGTCATATTGTTCTTAGTGATTCAAAATGATAAGTACGTAGCTCCTAATATTATAAAAGGAAGTATGTGATGAGTTAACTTCTAAGTTTTTAAGTATTATTATTTGTCTCTTATTGCTATAAGGACCAAGTTTATGGTATATCCTTAGTTCTGAGTCCTTAGTAGAAGAAAAATAATAAAAGTTCACTATATATGGGTTCAATAGGTTTCATGTTATGTATTTGATGTTTGACTATTGTTTTGTGTTATACAGTGAATAGGGATAATGAAGCTTCCTTGATTCACCTAAGGTATCTTGTTTTAATGACCCTCCAGGTCATTTATGACTTTTTGAGACTCATAGTTTGGTCTTCGGGTCATTTGTTTGAGTTTTGTGTAAGTTTCGAGGTTTTGGAACACTTGGAGTTGGTTCAGTTTATTTTGATGAAAATACCATGAAGACGATCTCATAATGTAATTTTGACGGTTCCTTAGATCTAGAATGTTGAGTTTGGTCTAGAATGACCTTTCATGTGGATGCCGACACTTTCAATCTCATTCTGAGCCCCTTGTGGATTTTAGCTTAAAAAAACTTAGGTGTGGGATCTAATTTTCGTCGAGATGACCTCATATGAAAGTTTCAATTATTTCATTGAGTCTAGAATGCCCAATTTGGTGGGGTAGAATATTTCATTTGAGTGTACGGGGTTCCGTATGAATCCTGGCACCGCATTAGAGAATTCCAAGTTGGGCAAACTAGCCGATTGTAATGACCCATTAGGTCATTTTGAGAACTAGTCCTCTCTCTTTCATAACAGACCCTTTAACTTCAATTTTAAATTACTCATTTAGCTAAGGTTATTTAATTATCGGGTAAATTTTACATATCTAATTTTAGTGATTATTTAATGGGCCAAGTATGAAATTTATTTTATACCTTATACCACTTTGCCATATATAAAATTGAATTAAATAAAGAGAGATTTATTATCTTTTTTTCATAACACCAATACTGCTGTCTTCGCTTATTATCGACGCGCAGAGCAAGATTGATTCAGGGAATTGAATAATCCTCAATGTCTATTCTATGTATACATGTGTGGGATATATAAACATTATATATATATATATATATATATATATATATATGTTTGTTGATAATTCAATTTGATAATTTGTTTCGAAAAGTGAAATTAATAGATGAAGAGCCACATGATCCAATCCTTGTGGTTCGGCCCGACCTCACAAGTTAGGTAATTGTTTAGCATATCACCACCTATGCCTTGAAATATGGGACATAGTTGAGTGTTTATCAGCTATTAGATATCTAAAGCCTATATTTTTCTAGGTACGGAAATATGTAAAATTGGTATATCGAGGCCTTGTCCCAAGAAGTTATCAGATTCTCAGACGCATCCTTACTAGAGGCTTCTTAGAAATAGTGTCACACCCCAAGGCTACCCCCTGGATGTAAATACGGGACCTAGGACCACGAGTGACCCCAAGCTAACCCTGTATGGCATAACATAAACATACTGACATTATCTAAGAAAACAAGAACTAATGCAGAAGCTAAAACAATAGTTAAATAAATGCGGGGAATACCCAATACTAATATGAATATATATATATAAATAATATCTAAGAGTTTAGTGATACTGAACATCATCCAAAAACTAAAGCTGAGTCTAACATTATGTCTGAAAGAACCTCTAACTAACTAGAGTTGCTAGGATATGCCCCCAACTAACTCTAGCAAAACTGAATATGAAATAAAAGACTGAAAGGGAAAACACGTCGATTATCCTCGAAGTATGAGGAGTCACCACTGAAGCTGATGAATATGGATCGAGAACCGATCTAAGCGTGATCTGGATGCTGAGTACCCGAACCTACATCATGAAAGGATGTAGCACAAAGTATGCGTTAGTACTTGGAATGTACTGAGCATACATAATATGGATAATAGCTGAACAAACATATAAGCTGAACAAAACATAACTGAGCAATGACATAATCTGAATTATAACAATAATACTAAAATATACTTAAATAAATTGAACTGAATGCACTGACCAAGTACTGATTTTTAACATAACATGCTGAGACTAGATGTTGTAGTATAACTGAAAACTGGTCAAATGCACTAATAGTCTGACTGTGGGAGCTACTATTAACCGACATAAAACCATGTGAGCTAAACTTGGAGTCCGATGTGTACGCCCTATCGAGAGGACCCAATATACCTTTCCAGGGGTATAAAGGCATGACTGGCGTGATCACTAAAACTGATGCCCACAGAGGGGACTTATAAACGTACGGGGGCACGTAATTCTGGGACTATGAGGGTACCCTAATCCCTAGTCCAACTCGGTTCTACACCTACTCCCAACTGGAAATGTGTGAGACACAACATAACTGAAATACTGGATAGTTCAATATTCTAACATACAAATCTGAGAATGTAACATTTATGTACTGATAATGAAACATTCAAAACTGGAGCATGTATATATGTTTAACTAACCTAGCAAGTGTAATTCATGAACTAAGAGAATCTACACAACTAGGGTTATGAGTTTCATGCAAGGAACTAAGAAACGATTCCACAACAACATGATGATTCGATTAGGAATACCATAGCAGGTAAATCACAATCAATCTCTAAGGTTTTAGAAACCCTAGGTGTAAAAAAGATATAGGAATCAAGAATCTGACTAAATTACAGGGACCTCGTGGATGAAAGGAACCCACTAGTGATATCCCACATACCTGGTGACGAATTTCACGGAAAAATCCTTCGATTTCGAGGCTAGAACTGAAGAAAACATGTTGCGTTCTTGGAATGGTGTGGGTCACCTCTTTTCTCCTCTTTTGCTCTAAGGATGATGATTTTTTGGTGAATGAATCGATTAGGGTAGGTTTTGATTAGAATACTTGGCTTAAACTGAGTAAAACGACATAGTTTAGGGGTTAAACGACGTAGTTTAGGTGTCCAACACATAGGGGAAAAGACCAAAATGACCCCAACTTAAAATCTGACGAGGTCGACCATGGCACCACTGATGGTCCATCGTGGGAACCACGGCCCATCATGTGGATCGTGGTTCTTGGCTAGTGTCTACTGGTTCAGGGCCCTTCCCTCTACGATCCACTTCATGGACCATGTGAAGGATCGCGGACCGTGAAGGCCACCGTGGTCCTTTACTTGGGCTAGGGGACTACTGGCTCGCCTTCACGAGCCTCACTACAACCCGTCATCAAGACCACGGCCCGTGGTCTGACGCCTGAGCCCTGGTGGTTCTGTCTCACCTCCATGAGCCTTTCCACGGCTCGTGTGGTGGTCCACGACCCATGAAGGGTCCCGTAGTCCACCAATCATGTGATGGTGTGAACCACGATGAGGGTGATAGGCCGTGGTTCCTTTCATTGTCCGTGAACCCCTCCGTGGTTCATATATTTTCTGCTGATTTGTCTGAGCTAAGTTCTGAGGTGTTACACATAGTTTTTATTAAGTTGTAAAGTACCCCATCGGGAGCTCTTGTTACCTATGTTTTAGTATGAGTTATGGTGTTTGTTTAGTTTCTTATGAGTCTACAACTTTAACATGAGTTTAGTATATTAATTAGCAAGTGCTCGTTCAAATCATTAATATCCGCCCCTTTCTAGTTGGGGACATGAAAAGATTATAAACTTGTGAATAAAATTATGAGTGGCTAAAATTTATCTTTCTTGTGTTTCGGCTACAAATGATTGTGGAGTTGTAAAATTTTAAGATGAAGTTTGGTTATTGTATGAGTTATTCTTATGTTCGTATTTTATTAGTTTGATGCTTGATCACCATTGAAATACAACTATTGTCTTGTATTGAACTCATGAGAGGGATTTAGAGATAGAATACGGAATATGAAAAGTGAGTTCATTTTTTGCTAAACCAAGGAATCAATGTGTAACTAAGATAGGGATATACCTAGTTTGCCTCGCTTGGATAATAAACTAGAATATAGCGTAATGCTCTGAAATTGGGCCAATCCCCAATCAACTATGTAGTTAGGTATCCAATTTTGGTAGAAGGTTAGATGCTCGAGAGACCATAACCATATTGTCAACCTCGTAAGTCAATAACTCGATAACCAAAAGAAATCTAATGGTGCAAACACTCTGCACGACTTCACCTAAAAGTCGTGGCCTTGGAATTTCCTAATTATTGTAATAATCCTAGTTCGAACTAAAGTCATCGTCACTTAGCTTTACTATAACACCCCGACTTCTTGAAACCTTTAAATTAACTCGTATCTTCGTGGAAAGACAAGGAGGGTGGGTAATAAATTAAGAATGATGTGGTATGTCATATTTCAAGTGTTCAAGGGTTGTATCTCAAGTTTTGAAGTTAGGTAAGTGAAAAAATAAAAGTTAGCGAAAGTTATCGTAAGTTCCTTTTTAAAGATTTTTCTGAAATTTGCGTTAAATATCTCGGAGGTTTTATCCCAATATATAAAGATTTATGGGTCTCACGACCTATAAAATCGAAGGTCTATAGGTCTAGTTTCCAACGCATCAAACCGTTCGTTCATACGACTTCAAAATTGAGAGATATTTGCATTTTTGCGAGACTGCGCAAGCAGGCACGTGAGGTGCGGCCCTAGGTCGGTAGAACATTTAATATATCGTCTTGTTCGACTTTTATTCATTTTTCTAAGTGAAGAACCAGAAAACTTAGAAAACCCACTTCTAGGATCATTCAAATTATAGATTTTCTCGACTTAATTCCTTGATGAAAGTTGTTCTACACGTTGAGCTCATCATCATGGTATAATTTGTTTTATAGATTTCGTAGCCTATCATACTTTGGTGTTGGGACAGAAAGGGTTTGGGAATATTTTAAGGTTTGAGGTGTATTACGAACTTAAGATCAAGGTAAGACCCTTCTTTCATCGACTCTAGCTTTAATAAGTCGCAAATAGCAATTTGCGACGGAAATACATATCTTTTGTCGGATTATTGTGGTATCTTCTATTTTTGTGTGTTGATTATGGTCCTGCCTTGTTGTAGTGTCGAGGGGGTTATGAGTAAAAGTCGTTAGGCCACGTGAATTCAGCGAAAAAAGCATGTTAAGGCTATTCCCTTCTTACGACATGTTTTCTTAAAGCTTAGGAGCAATGTAATTGGGTTGTTATCATTGTTAAACTTGTAGCCATTTTTGTTGGTTGTTGGCTGCTCGAATGGATATAATCCTCTCTTGTCGGGATTCTTATTCAGTTAATAGCGTCCCTATGTTGGACACGACTTAGAGGCTATTCGGATAGGTTTCCTATAGCTAAATTGCTCGCTTTTAGCCTATTGGATTGTTATTGTTGCCCTTGGGATTATTTTGGTTAGCTGCAGGAATGTGATCTATGCCTAGAAGGGCTATGTTCTGCCTATGGAGCTATATCGATGCCTAGAAGGTCTATGAGTTGCCTTCGGGGCTATATTGATGCCTAGAAGGGCTATGAGTAGCCTACAGGGCTATATCGATGCCTAAGAAGGCTATGTGCTGCCTACAGGGCCATGTTGTTGCCTAAGAGGGTTATGAGTTGTCTACAAGCTATATTGATGCCTAAGAGAGTTATGTGTTGTCTACGGGGCTATATTATTGCCTAAGAGGTCTATGTGACTGCCTATGGGGCTAGGGGACTACCGATAGGTGTATATAGACTAATTGGCACCTTCTGGGGTTATGGGGGTCTGGGTAGGTGGTTTTGTGTGTTGTTTGTGCTTGCCGAGCTTATGGGGGCTCGGTTAGGTTGTTGTTTTATTATTTTTGATATGTTTAGATTTAGGATCAGGTCAATACACTTATCTTATCCTTGAATTATTTATCGGATTACTCCCAGTATATTAGGATACCTGCTCATAGTCTACTGCCTTTCATACTCGGTATATTATTTCGTACTGATGCCCCATTGCATGGGGGGTAATGCATTCATACCTGTAGGTCCTGATAGATGACCTAGTAAACCTCCTCAGCAGCAGGATTGATTTTTATCTGATTGGCTAGCCCCTTTCCTCCGGAGCTGCCAAAGTTAGGAGGTTTGTTAACTTTTGTTGTATATATTTTTATGGGTAAGCTAGGGCCATGTCCCGCCAATCTTTACTACTCTTAGAGGATTGCACACTAGTGTGTGGGGTTTATAGCTACGTTATGGCCATGATGGCCTAGTTTGTTGGTTTGCTGAAGCTTGTTAGTTGTTTGATGTATTGGCTTGATATATACCTGCTTTCAGTTTCGATATAGAGATCATGGTGGCCTCGACGGCCCAATCAGGACTTCTGTGCTAGTTGGCTATTTCTTTATATAAACTCTTGGGAGTAGTTGTTTCTTTTATAGATCTGTTGGTAGGGGCCTTGCCGGCCAAGGGCTTAATTTTAAGCCGAGATATACTTGTTTGTTTTCTTGATTGCGTGTGGCTGACATGCGCTAGTAGCAAATGGTTCAGTAGGGTCGGCTCGAGCCTGAGTTTTGGCATTAGGAGCCAGTTGCGCCCCTTGAATCTGGGGCGTGACATTTACATAGTTGTTAATTGCAATATTTAAGTTACAATAACTATTAGAATACTTTTTAAGCATTTGCACCAAATGAAATTGAAAGTCAAATTGAATATTTACTAGTCAAAAGTTCTTTGGGTTTGATAATCTGGTTAATAAGAGTCACTTTATTATTTGTTAGACCACGTACACTTGCTTGTGAATTTTTACGTAACAATTACCTATTTTAAATTAATAAATCACACACTATATGAGATTAATATGCTCATTAATAAAGGTCAAAATTTTATTTTCTTTAATCAATGTGGTATAACAATCTTTCTCATGTTGTATCATCCATTAAATAAAGATACACATATTATTCACTTTCTATCTTTTAAAAAAAGATATTGAAAGGATTTTTTAACTAAAAAGGCCCAACGAGGCATTTATTAATAAAAAAGAAATATTTACAAGGTTTTAGGCCCAAAAGTGGCCAATACCTGAAAAAACAAAACAAAATAATGAAAATCTATTGATAGAAGAAAAAACAAACAAAATGAAAGAAAGAGAAAGTATCCATCAGAAATGGAAATATCTCGATGAAGCCGACCCATCGTCTTCCTCACCTTTGGCCGCCATTGATGAACTAAAAAATAGATGAAATTAATGAAGAAGGCCTTCTTAACGAAAGATATTAGAGATGAGGTGCAATGAGCTTGGATGGATTACATCCAGAATGCTCAAAACTCTCAAAGGTTTAAGAGACAGATTGTGGGTCAGATAAATTCATTCCGTTCTTTGGGGAAGATCTTTGGAATAGGAAAGCCAAAGAGGATCTATCAAAACAAATATTATAAATAAATACTTGGTCGATACGAGACTCTTTCTTAGTTCAATGGGGTTAACTCTCACAAGTGCCATGTAATCGTGTTTGAGGAAGACTTCTTCAACTCGATGTAGCCCAGATATGCTCTTTTATGTCGAAGGTAAGCTTTATAATCTCAGCCTTTTAAGAAACTATTATGATTAATTGCTTGTTTCACAGTAGTTCTCCGGTTGGTGCGCCTCTTGGTGGACCTCTGGACTTATAAGCTCCTATCATATAGCATTCCAAATAAGTCTTGCTCTTTTTCTTGTTTATTCATTTGTCTTATCAAAGCGAGAAGACCACAACCCTAATTCCTTGTCCTTTGACAGATTGAGCTCCGAAGGAGCATATACCACTGCCTAAACAACTCAGATATAGGATCCATGATCTTTCTATAAGATAAATCTTGTTGAGCTCTTCTTAGTGTTGATTTGACTAGATGCTCGTGTCTATGTAATGTAGTTTTTGTTCTCATTAAAATGCAAAATAGGGATTTTGACATTTAGTTACTCTTCAATTAGGAACTTTCTTGGCATCTAGGATGATGAGTGACTTTCCTTTTTAGGTACCTGCTGAAACAAATTAAAAGCTTAAACATCTGTACCAGTGCCAGGACTTCTGCTTCTAGACTTGTTTTGATATTCAGACCATACGATTTTGCATAAATGAAACCTCCTTATCAATTCCTAACCGAGGAACCCCTAGCACTATGTCCTGAATTATCTTTTGAGGCTTTATATGAGTTACATTTGTACATTTCAATACCAGGAGATGACTAGTATATCACCTAAGTAGCTATAATAGATTTGTAACCTTCAAAGAATTTAATCAACATGGGATCATCTTTAGGAATATTCCTCAACCAAGAATATCTAACCATAACAAGACTATGAACATTTCTATTGATTTCTGTTGTCATGCTAAAATTTGAGATTTTTCCTCCATGTTTTACTCTGTTTCTCCCTTTCAAAATCTGCCAGAGTATAAAACCAAGGATAACATTAAACAAAGGTCTAAATTTAAATGTTCATTTAGCATTCCATTATTTAAAAATAGTGTCCTATAGTTGCAAGAAAGTCCTCTCCACACCCGCTGCTCTAGCAAACATTTCCCACAACAACTTTGCATTACAAGAGAGGTGTGCCAATGTTTCATTAACACTAAGGTCACAACAACAATAATGAACCACCTTCTCTAGTCCTATTGATGTTTTGCGTAATCAACGACACAACTTCCAGTAGGAGTGTCTACGATCGTGCAATAGTATAGTAACCCAACCAAGAGTTGGGTCGTGTCACAAGGGAGCAGCTTTGAAAATTAATAGAAAAATAAAATTTGTTTTAACTAGTCGTAGCTAAAGATATTAACGATTAAAAACATGGTAAATAAAAGGGGTGATACAAAAGTGTCAAATATCAAATGGGGTTTTGTCACAAGTAAGCAAGAATAACAAAAGAAGCTAAGATAGCAATCAATGAGAGAGAGGTTCTTGGGATGCGATTAGGAATACGGGATAGATCAAATTATTGGGTACATGTTTTGATAGGGAATTTATAGAGTAATTGTGACTAGGCTAAGCTTTACGTGGGAATAAATTCTCTCTCGAGCAATTTATCCCGTTTCAAATGGGTTCCTCTCGGACACCCACTTGCCGCATGAAGACCAGCCTACGCCTTACCCCACTCACTCTCTCGAGCTGAGTGTTAGGATATGGGACTAGGGTTCACTCCCTCGAGCTAAACCTCATGTCGACCCACTCCTTAGGCCATCAATCTAGTAGTCTTGGTTTCGCGACTTCTCTCTCGAGCAAGCTGAAAACACATAAATAAACTTGTATTTGCAACTACAAATTTGTTAAATTCATCCACAACTACTAGACAAAATCATTATTAAACTACATCTAATCTATCAGCAAGCAAGACCCAACAACAATCTTAAACCATATTCGCTAATACCTAAATGAGCTTGCATTCAAATGGGTATGAAGATTTTAGTCTTGTTACAGGCCAAAAATGAAGAATCCAATAGATCCAAGTCCAAATCCTTGGAGATGAAACCCTCTTTTTCTTCAAGTTTTCAAAACCCTCTCAAACTCAAAGAAGAAAATAAAAGGTACTAAAAATTATATTAATTTGTTCCACACTTAAAATCTGATATTAAAATCTAATCTCTCAACGAGTATTTATAGTTTTCAAAAATTTGTGCTGCAGTGGATCATTCGGCGACATTAGTCGGAATCGCCGATCAACTCGGCGATTCACCCTTGTGTGTAGTTCATCGCATTCTTACACATCGTCGTGTTCTGGGTCATTGGGCGACATGGTACTGCCTCGCGGAACTGTTCGGTGATGCGCCGACTGCTTCCTTTTTTGCCGACTTGATCCTTTCCTTCAGGGCTCAGCACACTGAAACAAAAGATGAAGTAAAACCCTTCGGCGACTCGCTAAGTGGACTCGGCGATCCTCATGCCATAATTTCTTTTATTCTTTTCCACCCTTTTTGTTCCTTTTTGCGACGTATTGTCCATGGTTTCCTTCGAACTTCAAATACCTGAAACTTAAGTGTTTTCATTAGATATTGAGATAAAATAAGCATTTGAGGACGTAATTTCTATTAAAATATAGCCCTAAATGAGTCCAATTTGTGGACTCATCAACACCCCCCTTAAACTTTTGCTTGTCCTCAAGCAAACTCAAGTTCAGTCATTCAAAAAGAGTGTCTTGAACAGCGCTACACAAGACTCAATCATGAATGCACACAACAAGACTCAATTTATTTATACAAAGATCAAATGTATACCCAAAGATTCAAGTTGTGACACACCAATATCAAAGAATCGCATGCTCACAATACTTGCTTCCAATGCATGTTCAAGTTCAACCAAAGTGTTCAAATGCCCTCACACAAGGAATGATTCCATATTCACACACCATGGTTTGCAATTTAGAGTTCCGGAATCAAATGCAACACTCACTCTCTGAAAGAAGAACACAATGCATGCTTTCACCCATATGTTTGCCCGTATTTTCCAATCAACATTTGTTTCAGCTCACTCAAGATCAAAAAGGTCTTTTCAAGGCTTGTAATGGGATTGAGTGCAAATGTATGGTTATTTAGGCTTAGTGACTTTCATCCTCATGAAATGTGGTGCTCACAACACTTCTTTTCCTCTTCTTTCACCTTTTTCTTTAGTGCTCATAAGTCATCCTATTATTCACTTCCCATGGATTGTTTGGAAACCCTATTTCTTTTGTACTTTTATTCCACAACTTTCTTTTTCATTTTTTTTTATATATATATGGAGGGGTTCCATTTTTCTTAAAACCAGGAAGTAAGAGGAGACTTTCTTTGCACTTCTTGACTGCCCCCTTTCTTTTCACCACACCCTCAACTTAGACTTTTGGCCTAAGTTGGCAATTCAACTAACCACAATTCAAGAGGATTATAGGTAGTGGATAAAGAGAGGTTCTGGTTTCATCAATTTTCTTCAAAAGAAAGGTAAGGCCCAAGGGGTGTTCGAAAGAGAATCACACGCTCACAGGGTAGGTCACAAAAGAGTTATATGTCAAATTGGCTCACACTCTTAGAAATTGCGTAACATCATATCAAGAGATATCATCACTTAGTTGATCGGACCAACGGAGTAAATTCTAGGATCTATCATGCATGGTTCAAAGTGAGCTCATCACACAAGGCATCGACACTAAAGTCAAAAAAGACTCCACACTTTCGCTAGTGTGCAACGGCCATCACAAGAGACTCAATTTGATAAATGGCTAATCACAACGATATGCAAAGAGTTCACATATTGTCTATGCAACTTCATTTGGCCTCATCGTAGCTGCGCATACATGTTCGTTCGATTGTAAGCACTATTCAAGTCATTGATACTGATCGGGACCGAGGATTTTTGATCTTGCATTCAAATGGGTATGAATATTTTAGTCTTGTTACATGCCAAAAATGAAGAATCCAAGAGACCCAAGTCCAAATCCTTGGAGATGAAACCCTCTTCTTCTTCAAGTTTTCAAAACCCTCTCAAACTCAAAGCAGAAAATAAAGGTACTAAAAATTATATTAATTTGTTCCACACTTAAAATCTGATACTAAAATCTAATCTCTCAACGAGTATTTATAGTTTTCAAAAATCTGCGCTGCAGCGGATCATTCGGCGACATTAGTCGAAATCGTCGATCAACTCGGCGATTCGCCCTTGGGTATAGTTCATCGCAGTTTTGCACATCGTCGTGCTCTGGGTCATTGGGCGACATGGAACTGCCTCACGGAACTATTCGGCGATGCGCCGACTGCTTCTTTTTTCGCCGACTTGATCCTTTCCTTCAGGGCTCAGCATACTGGAATAAAAGGCGAAGTAAAACCCTTCGGCGACTCGCCAAGTGGACTCGGCGATCTTCATGCCTTCATTTCTTCATTCTTTTCCGCCCTTTTTGTTCCTTTTTGCGACATATTGTCCATGCTTTCCTTCGAACTTCAAATACCTGAAACTTAAGTATTTTCATTAGATATTGAGATAAAATAAGTATTTGAGGACATAATTTCTATTAAAATATAGCCTTAAATGAGTCCAATTTGTGGACTCATCACCTACTCTGACAAAAAATTCCCCAATAGGAATTCTTTGTTTGATTAATCTCTAGACAAAAAGAGATTTTAAAAGTAGTGCCTTTTTTTCAAACATGTCTAAACCTTTCATGTGTTACTCTAGGGGTCCTTATAACCTTCTATATTGAACTAAAATAGAAATTACATGAATGATTGAGCATCCAGTAAGGTTTAGTCACCTCCTCACACTTTTACACCATATCAATCTTGTTAAGTATATGTTCTACCACTCTTTCATGGAAATTATGTCTTAGCAATTCTTCAATCCACCTGCCCTCTTGCATCAACTGATTAATATCATCCTAAAAAGGATAAGTAGAAAAAGACACTCGTAGATAGTAGTGTAGTTTCCAAGTTGAGTCCAGTCATCAAACATAATACTAGGGGATCCACAGTTAGGCTGCCACCAAATTTCTTGATCAATGTAATCCCTAGCCATTAACATATGTTTCCAAGTCTGAAAACCTCTCTTCCACTCCACTATTTGAGGCCTACATACTTGTTCCACATGAGATGAGACCATATAGTGTTTTTGGTCCTAAAATTTCACCAAAGATTTGCAAACAAAGCTCTTGAGACGTCAAACAATAACCTGAATCGCAGACCTCCTCCCATCTTAGGTTGACAAATTTCAGCCCAAGAAACCTAGGGCTTATTTCTGCCCATTTTCTTGAAGCTCCAAAGAAATCTAGCAAAAACTTTGTGTAGATCATGAATCGCACATTTGGGTAGAATGATTACATATAATTCATATATATGTATACTTTATAAAACATTATTGATCAGAACAACCATTCCTCCAAAAAATAATAATTTCCTTTCAAAACTTGTAACTTATTATGTATTTTCTACATCATATCATAAGAGTGTGTTTTCCTTTTTCTAGCATGCCCAATTGGGCATCCAAGGTAAGTTAAGGGAAAATTATCTCTAGGAAAATCTGAATATTCTTCTACAAGCTAAATATCTGTTTGAGCAGCCATAGAATGCACAATAAAGACACTTTTTTCTTTGTTAATCTTCTATCCTCATTTCCTTTCATAGTCCTGCAATGTTCTCATCAACAATTCTATAGAGAACCAATCAACATTAACAAAATCACGATGTCATCAGCATAGGCTAAGTGAGTAATGTTTTCACTCCACTTAGGTAGACCAAAATCCTTATAATACGAGTATAAGTTATTCAGAGCCCTAGAAAGAACCTCAGAATAAAGGGATATAGGATCCCCTTGCTTGACCCTGATAACACTCAAATTACTCACTAAAACAATTAAATGAGTAAGCGATCACTAGCAATATAAGTACCCAACAAAAGAGTCGGGGTCGAATCCCACAAGGAGTGATCTAAATGTAAGAATTTAATGAGGAATATAAAAGTGCAAACCAATTCATTGTAGTAATTAGGACAAGTGGGTGGATAATTCCACCAAATTTAATAAAAGGATTTTGGAATCAATTATCACAATTTCACTAAAAATAGGGATTAAACAAGTAAAAGATGATGTAGGGGAGTGGGAGTTGGTATCAACATCAAATAAGGGTGCTTGCTCAATAATACTAGACAAATATGGATAGGCTGGGTAATCTCTAACGACACAAATCTTCTTTGATCTCAATACATCATTTCATAGAATCTCTTTTCGGTCTCATCCATGTAAAATACAAATACATTACTAAAATCTCTCTTTTGAGAAGATTTGACAATTAGAATGGAACTACAATTTCTCTTTCGAGTAAACTACAATAATCAAACCCAATTTGCAAGTATTAAGCTATTCACCCACTTCAATTAATCTCTTCAAGCATCAATCAAAGATCTAAACTAGGATTAAGTTTGCAACCTAAACCCATAAATTAAGCCAATGTTAAATAGCTAAAATCCATGAGTGAATATCAGAAAAGCAGATCAAGACACTAGACCCACTAAATTAAATTAACACCAAATTTCATAATCACACCCCTAGATTTGAGGTTTTAACCAAACATCACAAAAGGAAAATAAATTATACTTGTTATGTTTTCAGCCATTAAAGTGTTAATAATCAACAATAATCTTCAACACCCACTTTGAATTGAACCCTCAATCATCAATTACAAGATCGTTCAAAAAACCCCAAACTAAGAAAAAAGCTAGAATGGGTAGAAAGTAAAAGTTCCACTGTCAAAAAATAAAGCATTGAAAGATTAAAAAAAAAGGGTATATTTTCTTTCTCCTTTGGGCTATTTATATTTTCCCATAAAGTTAGTCTGAAATTCCATGTGTGACCTAATTGTTGACATTAGTCGGGCTCGCCTACATGATTCGGCGGATCTCTTTTCTATTCTTCAGCTCACCCTTTATTGGCTTCAAAATTCAAGTGTTTGAACCTCAATCGGCGAACTCTATTGAGTCAGCCTTTCACGTTCGGCGAATCATCGATTACCACCTTTGTTCGCCCATTTCGCCTTCATTTTAACTCAAAAGTCTGTCACTTTTGGTGGTGGAGGTTTTAGCTTGCCCAACTACTTCAGTGAATCATCATTTACACTTTGTATCACCGACCTGCCTTGAATATTTTCAGAAGTGAACACCATCACTTTAGGTGATATCCCGATCTGTTGGGCGATCCACCCATTGTGCTAGGCGATCCTCAGCTAGGAGTTTACACTCTTTTCAATAATTTTGGCTTTTTTTTTCTCAGATTCATTCTTGCCTTGTCATTTAGTCTTCATAGCTGCAAAACATCAAAATATCCTTGGATAAGGACATAAATAGGCATTGAGGACACTATTTATTAAAATAAAAAGGCCTTAAATAATTCAAAATCTCAGACTCATCAAACCCCTCAAGTAGAATAAAAAAACCCAGAAGTTTGTCCATTAATCAACACATAGTACCAGTTATTTGCAACTAGTCTCCAAATTTTTTCAGGAAATAGAAAGCTCATATTTTCAAGAACTTACATAAAAAAACTTTAGTCCACTCTATCATACGTTTTTGCCATATTAAGCTTAAAGTCTACATTAGCAGTTTTACTCCTTTTTTCTGATGTCTACTATAATTTCTTGCGCAAGTATGACATTCTCTATAATGCTCCTACCTTTGATAAAGCAAAACTGGTTAGCAGAGATAAGATTTGGTAACAACATCTCTAGTATGTCATGGATACGTCTGGAAATGACCTCATTTAGAAAATTACTACATTTGATATAGCCAAACTGGTTAGTAGAGATAAGATTTGGTAACAACACCTCTAGTATGTCACGGATACGTCTGGAAATGACCTCATTTAGAAAATTACTAAGACTGATAGGTGTTAAATCTGGAAAAAAAAACACATTCTTTTTTTGGGGTTAAAATTAAATTTGTATGAGTAATAAACTTAGGTAAAGTCAAAACATTAAAAAGTACTACTTCAAACATATCATTACTGACAATATCCCAGTAAACCTGATAGAAGTGACTAGTAAAACCATCAAGACCACATACACTATCTCCATTTAGCTCAAAAATTACCCTTTTGACTTCTTCAAAGGTAGGAGGTCTATTCAAATCATCATTATCTTCTTCAGATTATGTGGAACCAAATATAGTACATGTCAGCTAACCTTCTATTAAACTGATCTTGATAAAATTCGATGGCTTCATCCACTACTTCATTATCTTCAGCCCATGAACCATCAACTTTTTGGATATTAAAAATTTCCAATCTTTTCCTTCTACCTTTTACAAGACAATAAAATAATTTTATATTTTTATCTCTCTTTGTGAACCACTAAATACCTAATTTTTATCTCAAAAACACCTTCTCAAAGTGTAAGTACATATTATACTCAACATGAGCTCTACTAAGTATTGCGTTGTTGGCAACAATATATGACTCCTCAAATAGTTGTTCTTTAACTCTGACAATATCTTCCTTGATAAGGAGTGGTTGAAAATATCTTCATAACAATCTCTACCCTATTTTGATAGTGCTTGTTTAGTTCTCTTTATTTTCATCTTCATGACAATAAAGACATATGAATAACCTTTAACAACCCAATTTTGTAACGCCATCTCTTTGTAATCTTCTTTTTCTGTCTAAAATTTTAAGAAATCTAAAAGGCTTATGGAAATATGGAACATGTACACCACAAGATATAAGAATTGATGCATGATCTAACTTAGATCTGGCTAGAATTTCTAACCCACATAACACATTTCTCCTAGATAAAACTGATAACAAACAATCTGTCCAATCTTTTAAAGATGAACTTTTCATCAGCCCCACCATTCCACCGTGTGAAAGGACTACCTTTAAAGGTTAAATCAGCCAACTCACATGAGTTTACAAAGAAAGAAAAATCTTCCACCTCATTAGGATACACTAGCAGTCCCCCAATCTTCTTTTCAACATTCAAAATAACATTGAAATCTCCACCTACCAACCAAGGGTATGCCATGTTTTGGCTAATACGATAGATCTCATTCCATAATTGTAGTCTCTTAAAGGGATTACATTTTGCATATACCAAAGTATTAATCATCTGATGACCATTATCAAAAAGTAACTCTACAACCAATTATTATTCTGAATATTACATCCATCTGTACAAATAATCATATCTTATCGTTTACATTATAATTTTCATAAGCCATGCCCAATCTTCTTTTATGTTGCTGAATATGCCTTATTTCTTGAAAAAGTTCCATCAGTGCCACCAAATCAAAATTTGTGATGCCTATGAAACATTTGAACTCGATGGAAAGAATGATGAGGCCTCATAGATTTGATATTCCATATGAGAATTGTGTACTTCATTTCAAAATAGATCTTCCAAACATCACAATATTAACCCTAGATGCTCCACTCATTGAGGTTTATTCTTTCTCTTCTTTGATTTATCTTGAGGTGATACTCCTGCTTCTTTACAAACTTCAGAGAAATTCTGTTGGTTTCAAATTCATTATGTTCCTCCACCTTTAAATTTATATCTTGTGCTGGTACCACTTATATTGATTTCTCCTTATTTACTACTTGATGAGAGACTAGTTCATGAAGCATTTTCATAGGATAACTGTTAACTTTCAAAAAAAGGTACTATTAGTTTATCATCTCGTATTGATGGCTCCTTTATCAATTGTTTTCCAAGTGATTTATTAGTTCTCTCCACAATATTATCACTATATGGAAGGGCTAACAAATCTTCTTGCTCAGAGGCATTTGTAGCATCAACAATATCAATTTGCAAAGGAGTGGGGAACTCCTCTTCTTGACTAGTATTAGTTGTATGCCCCTTAACCAATTTTACAATAGCTTGATTTTCAACACTGCTACTTGTGTTAATTTCCTCTGTTATGCTCTACATGTTGGAATGTTCAACAACAACTTTGTTCAAGTCTTCATGATCATATTGATCCATTATATTTAACTCATCTAATTCTGGCTTTTATTATGATCCGTATTCATTGATGGATCATTTATATGTTGTGTTTGTAATTGTGTTAGTTTCTTCACGACTTTCTTTACTTGTGACTACATGCATACTAGTACCCTGTTCCTCGTGTTTGTTCTGATTTGTAGAAGGCATTGTGAATCCACCCTTTAATATTCCTCTACTCCAAATTATCTTCTAAAACAATAATATCTTTTGTTGCATTTGCATTCTCTGTATCCTCCTTTATAAGTGCATTGAAATGGTTACTAGTGGTAACCTTTTCTTTCTCTATTTCCATTCCAGTGGTATTAACAGAGTTGATGTTATTCCTGATGAATCTTCTTCTAATAGGAATCCACTACCTATAATTTCTTCTTGGAAATCTTTATTGTTGTTGTTGAGATGATTCCTTTTCTTTCTCCTTCTTCTCTTCTATTTATTCTTTCCTTTTTAATTCAGGATGAAAAATTCTATTGTCATCTTCATTATGACCCTGTCGTCTACACTTCTTGCAGTACTTTGGAGGCATACCATATATCACTTTTACCTTTTCAACTCTAAATGAGTTCTTTGAGGGATCAATAACTTTTAACTCCACAAACTTAGGTAAATCACTCAGTAAATCTACTTGTACTTTAACCCTTGCACAACTTAGTCTCATCTTGTTAATAGTTACCTTATCAAGGTGAATTGATTTTCTAATTGTTGAAGCTAGTGAAAAATAAAGATTCCTTCCCAAACAATGTAGGCTATAGATCAAGGAAGAAAATTCATACCATAACTTATGTGGTTTCTTCAACAATCTTGATTTTTTCATCATAGATTAAGGCCTCATAGGGTATGACATACTTTCCTTATCAGTAATATAATAAGAAATAAGAAGGCCTAGACATCATGTTCACAAAATCTTCAAATAACTTCAGCCTCATTAATACATGCCTATTTCTCAACAGTCCCAATCTTACGATCTCATTTGATATTACATTGAGATGGAATTAGCTCCTTTAATTCCTCCAATTTCGGCCAACCTTATGAAAATTTTGCTATCACTGCATATTGAAGGTTTTCTAAGGTGTTTATCCTTTTAACTTCATCCTCCGTCCATGTCTCACACAGAACACCATTATTATAAGTAGACAACTTAAACAATATCAGATCACCTTCAGGGGCTTTGATATCCGGTTAATTCATAATTGTGGGTTTCAATAATGCTACATTTTTGCCTTCCTTAAATTTCAAAACGCTCTCCCATTAGGCAAATTAGGTTCTCTAGGCAAATCAATAAGGTTCTTATTTGAAAAAGATGTAGAAGAAGAAGGGAGGGTAGAAAATTGTATATCAAAAGTTAATGGAATTGACTGACCAGTCACCGTAATGGCCATGGGGTCAAGAGTTACATACTAGGGTTTGCATAATAGAGAGACGATCACTTCTGAAAAAATAAAAATATTCAAAGATATTGGAAATATGAATTTCAAAGTACACAATTAATTTTTTTAATAATTAATTGACTTTTAATATCATTGATCTGTTGTACAGTAGTATGATCAAAATAATGTAAGTTAACGTTCATGAAATGCTTTGTATATCATGGCTCAATTTAAACTTCAATTGAATTTTTTAAAATCGTGATATGTTTTGAATACATTTGTCTATAACTATTCAAAATTGATGACATTTATAGTAAGTGTTAAAAGCTATTTTTCATAGTAGAAAAATATATAAAATTTTAAATATGGTCAAGAATTCTTAAGTATGATAAATATAAAGTTTATGTATTGTAAACTAATGCATTTTTTTTTAAAAGAAGATTATAATTTTAGGTAAATAAGTCTATTATTAAAAAAATAAAGTTGAATGATATATCATGCCAGCTAGGAGAGAAAGCGAGTTTTGAGGTGTTTTGTATTTCTTTTTAAGAAAAATAGTAATAGTTGAGTAGTATTTTGGTCCTAATAATTGAAATAAAAGTGACATTTGAATGTAATTTTAAAAACTTGAGTGATCATTTAAGGAAATAATTTAATTATTAATAAATAAAATTTTAAAAAGGTAATTTGTTAGGCTTGTCTTATTCTTCATGTTTAATAGTCAAGTCAAGTCAAATCAAATCAAGTGAAATTCATTTTTTAGAATTTTGTTTTACTCATTTTTTTTTGGCATAATACATAAATATGACCCTTAATTTGATTTTAGTTTACAATTATGACCTTTAACTTTGGGTGTGCACAAATAGACACTTAAACTTGTATAAAATTAAACAAATAGGACACAAAATTGCCATGTAGGATGCCATATATGACGAATGTGTTTATTTATTCAATTTAATACAAATTTAAATGCCTACTTGTGCACAACTAAAATTGAAAGTCATAGTTGACAACTGAAGCTAAATTAAAAATCAGTTTATGTGTTATGCGTTTTTTTTTGGTCCTAATTCCCAAATAAAAATATAGATATTCTTTTATTATTTATCTTAAAAAAAAAAAAAGGACCATCAAAGAAAATAAACAGGTAAGCAAAGTATTATAGGCATGTAAGAAGGGATCTCATCTTACAGTTGCTGCTGCGTTCAGACAGAAAAATAGCAAGAGAGAGAGAGAGACAGACATCAGGTCTGTTTGTTGTCCGCTCGGCTGAGTAGATACTTGTTACGAAACGCTGTCGATCAAGCTCTCTTTCTGGTTTGTATCTGATTCTCTTTACTTTTCATCTTTCTTCTCTTATACATCGTTAATCTCTAGGGTTCCTGATTCTTGTTTTTGATTGATCAAATCAGGAAACTGGTAAAAACTTTTGTACTTCATCTCATCAATTTTAGAATTTTCTCTGTTACTTGCTATGTATAGGAGTTTCATGTATATATATGAAGTTGTACTGTTTATGTTTATGCTCTCACTCCTGTTTAGGCATATGGTAACTCATGGTCTATTTTTTAGCATAACCAACTTCATAGAGCAAGATTGTTTTTTTTTTTGTTAGAGAATGCAGGACGTTTTCGTTGGTTGAGTTTTCAGATATGCTGTGATGGCCACTTGATTACAAGAACATCTTTGTTGATTTGACACTTTTCTGTGTACATAGACATGTATTCAGCTTGTTATCCTCTTTGGTTATTACTGAACAAAAGCAACATCACTTATCCTCAATTGCAAACTAATTTGGGTTGGCTAGATGAAATGTTTCTATGCCTGAGCTCTAAGTTTTTCAGTGTATTCATTTGGTTTTCAGTGGATTGGTTAATTAGAATAATCCTTGATGAGTTCATGGACAGTTCACAAAAAGAATCAAGGATACTATAAATTTTAGTATATGTGGCTAAAGTTGATGGCTTTATGGACAGTTCTCCCAATTCCCACCTTGTTCCCCCGTATCGTTCATAGTCCCTTTTATTTTCATTTGTACCCTTCCAGACACCACTTTGTTCCACACATTTATTTCCTTTTTAAGCATCTTCAGCTTTTTTGCTAGCCTGAATGACAGTTTTTCCACCACATCGTAGTTGTTCCAACATCTAACCATTTTTTCATGAAGTCCGTCTCTCCTAACCGCATGTTCTCTAATCTAAATGGAGTTCTTCTCTTCCACCATCTAACAAAATGGATGAATGATCCTATGTCAACCTCATAAGGATAGTTTGTATAACTTTTGGAGCAAACTCCTTCCATGAGGCAGACACCTAGAACGAGTCTCTATCTAATCCTACGACCTAACTCAAGTGAAAGCGGCACCTGTCAATGGAAGATTAATAAGAAAAAAGTTATCAATGCTCCGAGAACTCCTTTATTTCCCTAGGAACCACCCTACGCCTCACTCTCTCTTTCAGGAATTTGAAGGTGTTAAAATCCCCAACTTGTACCCATGAGATATTCCACTGTCCCAAAACTGTCCCCATTTCTCCCCAAAAAGCCACCTTAGACCCCTCCCAAACAGGACCATTAACTCAACCAAATTCCCATTCTGTCCCATTCCCAATATTTTTAAATGTCGCTGCTACCATATAATCTCTTTTCTTCACCTCCATATCTCAATCTTCCTTTCATCCCAAAGTGACAATATCCCCCCTGCATTTCCCTGAGCCTGTAACTGGTCATATTTCACCAACACTCTAATCCCTATCTTGATGATGACCCTTTTGTTTGTGTCATTCATCACCTCACATTCCAACTAACAATTTTATTATCTATCAAATAACTCCTTTATTTCCCTAGGAACCACCCTACGCCTCACTCTCTCTTTCAGGAATTTGAAGGTGTTAAAATCCCCACCTTGTACCCATGAGATATTCCACTGTCCCAAAACTGTCCCCATTTCTCCCCAAAAAGCCACCTTAGACCCCTCCCAAACAGGGCCATTAACTCCACCAAATTCCCATTCTGTCCCATTCCCAATATTTTTAAATGTTGCTGCAACCATATAATCTCTTTTCTTCACCTCCATATCTCAATCTTCCTTTCATCCCAAAGTGACAATATCCCCCCTGCGTTTCCCTGAGCCTGTAACTGGTCATATTTCACCAACACTCTAAACCCTATCTTGATGATGACCCTTTTGTTTGTGTCATTCATCACCTCACATTCCAACTAACAATTTTATTATCTATCAAATAACTTCTTTGGCACCCCTCTCCCCCTTTCCTTCCTTATACTACCCCTAACACTTCCCATATTCCTATTCCTTCTCCCATACATCACTACTTTTCCCTCCCCTTCTTGCTTGCCCTCTTTAGGTTGCCTTTTCCCACCCAAAAAGTCAATATTTTCACCCGTAACTTGTCCACTTGACATATAATCTCCTTATATCTAAATAAAGCATATGAGAACACATATAAACTCATATCATATGTGTGTTTTAGATAATACACACAATTCATAAATATTAGCAATTTTCGTGACTTGAATGTATATACCTGTGTATACTAATACACTCGTCTCCTTGTTTACATAGTCACCCCCTTACTTATAGTAGACATTTGGCTTTACTTAAACATGCTTTTCTAAGGTCAATGTCTAAACATACCTGGTATCCATAAAAGTTACCGATGTAAAATAGCTTTTCCCCGCACCAAGGATTGCTAAAATTCTCAATCTATCCAAATTAATGAACTTTGGGGTTAATTTACGTCCATTGGACCCATCTTAGAAATCTAGGCTTTGGTCAAAGTCGAATATGGGTCAATGGGGTCAAAACCCGGAACAAATTATAGTAGCAGATCACCCGTAAGCTAGGGAATTTAAATCTATAGTCAAAATCCTATCTTGACTTGCTTTACTTGGTCTAATCTCAATTTAGGTGATTCAATGAGTTAGGGTTAATTCCAACTTGAAACACTAGAAAATACATGTTTTGATCTTAAAAATTCAAAGGAAAACATGTATATAATCCAAAGCTACTATTATAAACCTTACCTCAAAGACTAGGTGGTTACTTTTCAGAAAGAGTGAAATCCTGTAGCTTAGAACCCTTAAAACATGGAAAATTAGACTTAGTTTTGGCAAAATCTGGTGCGTTTAATAATGGACATTACCGCTATCACTGCATGCCTTGCACAATCGCACTGAACAAAGGTGGGCTGGCTAGGACCTAGGCATTGGCTTACACAATCACTGAAGATGGGACATGATCACGCTGCAGTGATTGGCCACTTAGCCTATTGGGATCTTCATGCACGATTGCGCAATACTGAGGGATAGCATTGTTTGCAATTGTGCAGGGTGACCGTGATCGTGGTGAAGTTGACAACTATATACTGAATCTGCAGTTTTTGTTCCAATGGTCCGAAAACCTCACCCAAGCTCCTTTGGTCTCAAACCGAACCACCCCAACAAGTCCCAAATGGTAAAAACAACTTGTAGAAAGTCTCAAAACATTAGTTTAGGCGTAAAGACTCAAAATAAGGGGTTTGACTGTATCACAATAGAGGCAAATGATCTTTATAATTATACAAATTAATTTGAGATTAAGACTATAATGTTGTGGTTCCACTTACATTGAGATTGGGTAGGGGCAAGTCTGAGGTTTTAGGAACCTGCAGTTTTAAAACCCTTAATTTGCCTTAAAAGAGAAGTTACTACCAGTATTGGAATGGAATTGGCTTGAACTGAGAGAATATGTAAAGGATCTATATTGAAGATGTAACTAGCTTGGGATCGAAGCTTAGTTGATTGATTGATTTGACAACTTTTTCCAGTTTCTCTGCCAAGATAGTAAAAGATAAGGTGGGATGCAATGAAAGAGGACTGTTTTCTCTTCTATTTTTCTTTCAATACCTATTTTAACAAACCAAGAAATGGAAGAGACAATTTCTTCGTTTGCCCTTCCCTCTTCTAGTTTACAACGAAACAGGGTTACACATGCCTCGAGATGTATCGGTTTAATGGATAATTGTTGGATACTCTTATTTTCTTCTGCAATATAACTGCCACATATATTTTTTCTGTTTTTTTACTGCAGATTTTTCACCTTATTTTCACATTTGTTTGTCATTTGATTGTTAGTCAGGGGTCGAAAGAAACCTGGAGAAGATGGTTAGCAACGGTGCTGAAGATGTGCAGATTTGTGGAAGTGGTGAGGCTGAATGTCCTGAGACCACAGTTGAGATAAAGATAAAGATGTTGGACTCACAGACGTATACATTGCGAGTGGATAAATGTGTAAATATCTATTGCTTTTATTTTCAGTTCTTTAAGAAAAAGAGCTGTGCTACCTATCAAACAGGGGGAACAATAAAAACATCAAGGCCAATTGGTCTATTTGTAATGTGTTTATATAGTTCTTCAAACAGTAGAATTTCAAGTAATCGTTGCTCCATATACACCGATTTTCTGTATCTGTGAGAGTTGCCAATGTGCATTCTTGTTGGATATTGGAATACAATCATAAAAACCAATCATGCTCTTGAACTAAGAGTTTAAAAGATGACTGTAGTATTATCTGTTTTGACTTTTAGAATATTCTGACACTCATTCTAATACCTTTTGTCAATTCCAATACAGGTGCCAGTCCCTGCATTGAAGGAACAAATTGCGACAGTTACTGGTGTCTTGACAGAACAACAACGGCTCATATGCCGTGGAAAAGTGTTGAAGGATGACCAGCTGCTTTCCGCTTACCGTATCCTTTTGACTCTCATGTGTTTAGGAACATAGCATGCACCTAATATACGATTTAGGAATTTGAGTTCCTTCACGGATTTGCAAATAGATGTGGAAGACGGTCACACCTTGCATCTGGTTGTGAGGCAACCTTCATCAGACAGTACCCCTGATCCCCAAGGTTTGTTATGATTTGGACAAACTATTGAATTCTATTTGAAAATAGACACGAAGAACTATAGCTTCAGAGAGTCGTATGAACTTCCATTGTGTTAGTCTTCATTCTTGTTGTCTTGATTTATCTTATAATCCTTCCAACTTTGGGGAGCTAGAAAGCTTGGGAAACTTGATTATTAATGGATGTAATCGAAGTTGGACAGTACTGGAAAATGTACAGAAGACAATACCATAATAAATGCTTTATATGGGTTCTGTCATGTCTTGAAACTTTATATGAATTCTGTCATGTCGTGAGTTCCTTATAACCATTAAGTTTAAAATTGCAGCAACTGCTTCTGCATCAAGTGCTGGGTACAGTCAAGGAAACCGAGTGAGTCCTGGTGTGGTAGTTGGAACCTACAGCTCATCTGATCATGGAGATGGAATTTTCCCTGATTTGAATCGCGTAGGCATTATCATTCTTTCTTCCTTTTCATGATGTATTTGCTGTCAGAATTCAGGAGATGGAACTCATTTTTTCTGTTTCATATTTTAAGATTGTAACAGCTGTGCTTGGATCTTTTGGAATTGCTAGCGCTGGCGGTGGGAATGAGGGGATTGATCTCCATGTAAGTATCAAAGGTTTCACTCATGATCCTATGCTGTAGTTTGTCCTTTTCCCTTTTCTATGGATGATTGAAATATGTGGTTTTAAAATTATCCCATGGACAAAAATCTCTCAGCCAGAAACTTTCTTTCGTCTTCTCAGGCCAAGCTATCACCTTCTGTGCTAGCTTTCACCCTTATTTCTTTCACCTTTTCAGAATTTAGAACCACAAATTTTACATGGGGGAAGAAAGGATTTACCTTCACGCTAGATTTAAATCGTATGACATCTCTAAGTTCAGTTCTAGGTCAGGAACATGGTTTGAATGGACTGAGCGTAGCAGGTATGAGGAAAGTAACTTTAAGCCTTAAAGTCATGAGATGGCTAGTCCAAGTACTTATTGAAGCTTCAAAGGAGCAAAGAATGACAGTTGGGAGATGGAAAACAAAGCATCACTTTGCTTAATTCTTTTGCACTCTTAAATACAATGAGCATGGTAGGTATGCCAGTTTTATTGCAGTACAAGGGGGCAGCAGGTCAGTTATTATAACTCCTGAGACTACATTAAATGATGTATGGATAGAAACAGCTCAGAAAGTTACAAAGTTCATTGGGGTCTCAGAAAGGGGTGAGAAAACAGCAGTTATTAGACAATATCAGATCAAATCTTCTTTTGTTGAAGCCAACAGAAGCAATAAATGGGAGACAGAAGCAATTAAAGGTTTGACACCACAGATCACTCCCTGCAGAATCACCCTCCCTGGAAGCTCTATAGTTTCAGAAGACGATGTGCTTGGCAGATGTATTGTGGGGAAACTTTTGGACATGAGCAAGAAACGCCAACTCTGACTGACATATGGAGATGGGTTTGCAGTATGTGGAAGCCTTCTCACGGAATCAACATATATGTTATGAATGACTCCCAGTTTCTGGTTGAGCTTCCATCTAGGAAGGAAGCAGAGCATGCCATCAATGTTGATTGGAAATGGAAGAAATCCAAATTGTCACTAAAATAGTGGTCCCCCACTGCTGGATGCTGGCCGAATGAGGTGGCAAGAAGCTAGGTATGGATCCATATTTATGCTCTGCCTCTGAACTTGTGGTCGTAAATCACCTTCAAGCAGATCGGAGAGATGTGTGGGGGTTGGATTGAAACAGAGGATGAAACAACTCCCAAAATTCATGCTTTGGGCTAGAATTAAAGTTAGGGGAGACAGAGTAGAAGTCCCAAGAGAGGTGGAAATGGGAAGTGACAGTTATATTTTCAAATTACTGATTTGGTGTGGGAATCCAACAACCGTAGGAAAAAAATGATCAGACAAGAGGATACCTTCAGTGCGACACCCCACCCCAGCTTAGGATAAGAAGTCCCACATCGGCAAAACATAGGAAAGATGTTGGGTATATAAGTAAGTAAGTTGTACATCCTAGTGATGCATTTTAAATCCGTGCAGTCACCCAGAGCAGACAATAGAGACAGTGGAAAACATAGAGAAAGACTTGGGTGCAGCGGTACAAGGTAATGATAAAGGCGAGATCAGTGTGGCGTTGGGAAAAGATGAATCTCCAATGACGATTCTAAACACAAACCCAGAGGAGTAGAGTTGGGTAGTGGAAGTTGCGGAGCCACTTCAGATGCAACCCCAAACCACAACCCTTGATAAAGAAATGGATGCAACTATTTGGGTTCATCAAAATTTGATCAAGTTGAGCAAATTGATTGGGGTGAAAATTTAGGGACATGAGGAGGCAGTAATGGAACTCTTGAGACGAATTGATAGTAGTAGACATATGAGAATGATGGAGAAGGAATTCAACAAAATTAGATTCAAAGGTGTACAGAAACTAAAAGACCTAGTATCTTTTGACGTGAAGTTTAAGGACAGTGGTAACAAGAGCAGGGGAAAGAGTTTGACAACAAATGACTCATGAATTTCCAACTTGTTTCATGGAATGTAAGGGATCTGAATGAGAGGGATAAAGGAAGATTAGTGAAGAGTTTGGTTATAGATTGGAACACAGATATCCTCTGCCTCCAAGAAACCAAATTGGAGGGGGATGTAAAGAGATGATTAATCAAATATGGGGATGTAGATGGGTGAGGTATGCATATCTGAAGGAAAATTTGTTCAAGGTGGGAATTTAATTGTTGTGGGACAGTAGCGTGTGGAAAGGGGAGGTTCTAGAAATTGGAGCTTATACTATTACTTGCAAATTTGAACTCTCCTTCAGGAATACTCTTGTCATTTAACAGGTGTAAATGCCCCTAATTGTGGCATTGAAAGTAGAATAGTATAGGATGAAATTAGTGCAGTTAGGGCTCTGATGGAAGGATCCTGAGCTGTAATATAGTTAGATACCCCACAGAAAAGAGTAATTGCAAGAGAAGATCCAAAAATATTGTGGAATTTTTTGACTCTTTAGAAGATATGAAGCTGATTGATCGTAACTTGGAAAGGAGGAAATCTACACATGGTTTAAAGGGGATAACTACCTCACAACATCTAGGATTGACAGAACTCTTATTTTAGAGGAATGGGCAGACAAATTCAGCAACATATAACAAATTCTAATGCAAAGACTGGTTTTAGATCACAATCCAATAGCTTTGCAATGTGGAACATGGGCTCATAATAAATCTACTTCAAAGTAGAAAAAGTGGTGTCTGGGAACTGTAGTATTTATGGACAGGGGCAGGTACTGATGGAGTTCTTTTAGCCCTCAGGGAAGCCAGACTTCATCCTCGTTTATAAACTCAAAGCTCTCAAATCAAAGCTTAAGGAGTGGAGTTTTAAGTTATCAAGGACATCTCAGCTCTCAGAGAAGGAATCTACTTGGGCAATTATCTGAATGAGAGGCTATCCTGGATCACAGACCATTAAATGAGGAGGAGAATGTGAGGAAAGCTGCACTGTTTATGTAGTATGAGGAGTTTGTTAAAATTGAAGAAATTTTATGAAGTCAAAGATCCAGGATACAATGGCTAAAAGAAGGTGATAAGAACACCAAGTTCTTCCACAAATGCTCATAAGAGATACAACAATATAGACCAGCTGATGATTCAAGGAGAAATTATTGAAGATCCATCAAGAATTAGAGAGGAGATCATTGACTTTTATCAGAAGTTATATATAGAAACAGAAAGCTGGAGACCTGTTTACAATTTTGCCTACTGCCCCGCTAGTTCAGAGCAAGAAAAGGAGACTTTGCAATCTACATTTGAAGAACAAGAGGTTTTGTGGTGTATTAGACACAGCCCTAGGATCTTATGGATTCACTATGGATTTCATCCTCACTTGTTGGGAGATAATGAAACAAGACATTATAGATGCATTCAGGATTTTTCATGAACATGAGGTATTTGAAAAGAGCTTTAATGCAACTTTTATAGCTCTAATCCCAAAAAGGAAAGGAGTTTAGTAATTGAGAGACTTCAGGCCTATTAGTTTGATAGGAAGTATCTATAAGCTGTTTCCAAAGGTACTGACTGAGAGATTAACAAAGGTGATGGCAAAACTGGCAGATTCTCAACAAATGACTGTTATCAAGGGGAGGCAAATATGGATGCTGTGTTAATGTCTAAAGAAGTTGTTGATTCAAGAGTCAAACAGAATAAACATGGAATATTATGCAAGATTGATATAGAAAAGGCATATGATCATGTCAACTGGGGTTCTTACTGGAGATTATAAAGAGGATGGGCTTTGGAGGAACATGAATCAATTGGATCAGGCATTGCATTTCCACAATATGCTTTTTAGTTTTGATCAATGGCTCTCCTCTTGTTTTTTCGAAGCTCAAAGAGGGCTAAGACAAGGTGATCTCTAGTTCCCCTTCTTGTTCATTTTGGCAATGGAAGTTTTAAGCAATATAGTGAAAAAAACTGCTAAGCACATCGACTGGATTAATGGTTTTGAAATAGATAGGAGGGACAACATTAGCATGAAGATCACACTTACAATATGCAAATGACACTCTAATTTTCTGTGATGCAAATGTGGGTGAACTGAAGTATCTGAGGGTGATTTTGGTTCTATTTGAATCTGTGTATACTGTCTGGTCTGCACATCAATTGGAGGAAGAGCTCACTGTATCCAATTAATGAAGTCAATGATATGGAGTTCCTAGCCTCAACACGGGGAGAGAAGTAGGGTCCTTCCATCTGTATATCTTGGTATGCTTTAAGAGCTAAATCCAAATCCAAATCCAAATACAAGGAAATCTGGAATGGTGTCATTGAGAAGTGTGAGAAGAAACTATCCAGTTGGAAGTCCCAATACTTGTCACTAGGTGGAAGGGGTCGTTTGGTTTGTATGCAAGTTATGTTGGGAAGTCCCAATAATCTTATGTGTTGTTCCATTATGGTCGCGTTGCATGGTTTGACCATATTCTATGTCGACCTTCTAATGCATCGACCAACAGGTGTGAAATTCTGGTGAGTGTTAAAAAGGAACGAGGTAGACTTAAATCATCTCTCGGGAAAGATAGGACACAATGAAAAGATTTATATAGGCGATACCAAATCTCTTGGGAATTTATTTTAGTCATGTTTATACATTTACTTTAGGTCCTATGCTTTCTAAGGGCCTTTTATCCCTATTTTATATTCCTATTCATTCTATAAGACTTATCTCCCTATTGTATATTCTTATGCCAATAAATATAGAGAACTTCAAGTACTTATCATTTTTATTTTTTGAAATGTTGGCCCGAAATGAATTTAATTGTTGAACATGGTTAGTGAGGATCTATATAGCCAATCCAACTGGTTTGGAACTGAGGCAAGTAGTTTTTCCATTATGGTCGTTATGTAGGGACTAAGTACCCTGGTCTTAATGAACACATATCCCATATGTGGGGTTGGGAGGAGTTTCAGTCTTGGCCGTGGGATAATCGTTTGTGACTTTGTAAACATGCATGCTGTATTCTTTGCAGGGTTTTGGTCCGGCAAGTCTAGGAAATATTAGAGATTCTGGTAGATCACAGACTGAGCAAGCTGATACAAGGGATCAATCCAGCATCACTACTAGTGCTTCTGCACGTCCGACGGATGTCCCACCAGAAGCTCTGCAAGCACCGGTAAATTTTGCATCAATTATTTCGACTTCAAATTCTCCTTCATGTTTTTGGGGCACACTCTTCATTCAACATGTAACCAACATGTTGACCGTCTCATGCATCATTTCAGATGGCAGAACATTGTTCATATGTTTTTGTCCTCCATCTCCTCTGTTTTCCACGTTAATATCTTTGTTCTTTTCATGCAGGTTATTCCTGATTCTCTTACAACCTTGACCCAGTACTTGAGCCATTTAACTGCAGAGTTCAGAGCCAATGGTAAAAGTCCCTTTCTCTTCTTTTACATATACTCGCCTCCTACAGGAGGGGGGGGGGGAGGCCAAGAGCTATTCTTATTAACTGAAATTTGGTGTTGGCAGTTCGGGGACAAAGTGAGACTACACAATCTGCTGGTGTACATGTAGCAGATAGAACAGCTTTGGAGGCTACCACTCATTCAATTGGAGAGAGGGGGTTTCCGACACCTGCATCCTTGGCGGAAGTGATTATTTTGACGAGACAATTATTCATGGAACAAGTGGTAGAGTGTTTGTCGGTATGTGCTTGTACTTTTAGTAGTTTCTATTTAAAACTGCTAATATCTGGTAAGAGTATTTTTTAACGCTCCCGAACTTTGGTCAGAGGGAAGAGTGCAATACCTGATGTGTGGTTGGGCGTATCACGGGCTCGAACCCTTTTGCGGAATATTTCTTGGTTTTATATATATATATATATATATATACACACTTGGCGGAGTTTTAGCCTTAGGGAAGGATAGAGTCTTGAACCCAACTGAGTGAGTGAGGGGTTATATGATGAAATCAATAGGCAAGCAAGAGGTGTAGCATTAAAAATTTAATTCATGAATGAAAAGCTGATGATTATTGCTTTCAAGAGACAAATTCAAGGAGATATCAAGAATTTGGTTAAAGAATTGTGGGCTAACAGCCTAACAGAGGGGTCAGATTCTGTCATCTGGTAGCTAGTGGGACAAGGGGAGGTATCCTAATTCTACGGGATGAGAAAGTATGGACAGGAGAAGTAAGTAGTTTGGGGGCCTATCCTCTAAGTTCAATGGAAAGAACCAAGACCTCACTTGGTTTCTTTAGAGGTATCTATGCTCCAAACAACAGAGTAGAAAGGGAAGAAGTGCGGTGGGAAGTAGGCTCAGCTAGAGGACTGTTTGATGGGCCTTGGGTAGTATGTGGGGATTTCAACACAGTCAGAAAAGAGAAACTGCTCTAAATTCACAAGAGCAATGAATGATCTGTCTAATTTCATTGAGGATATGAGCCTACAAGATCCGCATTTGATAGGGGGCAATTACACATGGAGGAAAGGGGATAGACATGATGTTGCTGCCAGGCTTGATAGGTTCTTATTTTCTGAAGAATGGAATGAGGAATTCAAGAACATCAAGCAGACAACCTTACACAAGGTAACCTCTGATCACACCCCCATAATGCTCCCAAGTGGGAACTGGTGGGAACCTAGAAGATCTTATTTCAAATTCGAAAATTGGTGGTTGCAAACAGAAGGTTTTCTGGATAGAGTTAAGGTGTGGTGGAACTCTATAGTCTGTGAAGGGAGGCCAGATTTTATCTTAGCTTTCAAGTTGAGAGCTTTAAAAGATAAATTGAAGGAATGGAGTAAACCTTCCCATGGGAATTTAGCAATCCAGAAACAAAGTATCCTTGATCAATTGACAGAATTAGAGGAAATTCAGGATCAAAGAGCACTAAGAGAAGATGAGACACACTCAAAGGAAGAACTCCTTGTAGATTTTGAAAACATAGCTAAATTTGAGGAAATAGCTTTGAGGGAAAGAACAAGGGTTAACTGGCTGAAACAGGGTGACAACAACACTAAGTTTTTTCCACACATCAGCAAATGCTCATAGAAGATATAACAATATTGATGAACTAATGGTGGATGGGGAAGCAACCAAAAATCCAAAAGCTATAAAGAAGGAGATTGTGGATTTCTACCAAAGATTATACACTGAGATAGAGACATGGAGACCATCTGGTGGATGCAGGGTAGACCACATAGTTGCTTTTGAAGACAACCAAATGTTACAAAAGGAATTTGAGGAACAGGAGATATGGGAATGTGTGAAACTTTGTGCCGGAGACAAAGCTCCTGGCCCTGATGGATACACCATGGCTTTTTATGTCCATTGCTGGGAAGTAATTAGGGAGGAAGTAATTAGTACAATCAGGAATTTTCATGAAAGATGTGTTTTTGAGAAAAGCTTCAACTCTACCTATGTAGCTTTGATTCCTAAAGAGATGGGTGCTAAAGAGCTCACACATTTCAGACCTATCAGTTTGATCAGTAGTGTCTACACAAATTGGTGGACACCCAACAATTGGCTTTCATCAAAGGAAGGCAAATAATGGATGCCATCCTTATGGAAAATGAACTAGTGGACTATAGAGTCAAGCAATATACCTGGCATTCTTTGCAAGTTAGATATACTAAAAGCCTATGACCACTTTGATTGGAATTTTTTGCTGGTGACCCTCCCGAAAAGAGGGATGGATAAGATGGATGAAGTTTTGCATAAGCACAGTTAAATTCTCTGTCCTTATCAATGGTACCCCTACAAGATTCTTCTTCTCACAGAGAGGTTTAAGGCAAGGATACCCAATATCTCCTTTCCTCTTCATCATTTCCCTGGAGAGTCTAAATGATATGTTGAAAATTGCCCAAGAAAATAATTGGTTGAAGGGATTTAGAGCTTCAAACAGGGAAGGTTCTAACTTAGAGATTACTCTATGTTGCTGATGATACACTGATCTTTTGTGAGGCTAGTAGGAACCAACTCATTATTCTCAGGGTCATTTTTGTTCTTTTTGAAGCAATCTCAGGGTTACGCATCAATTGGAATAAGAGCTTCTTATATCCAGTTAATGAGGTTCTAATTTAACCTCATTGGCTTGGATTTTTGGTGGAAGTATTGAGGATTTACCAACTGTTTATCTGGGCATGCCATTGGGAGCTCAGAATAGGTCTATAGATATATGGAATGGGGTGGTAGAGAAGTGTGAGAAAAGGTTGGTGAACTGGAGTAATCAATAGTGTTTTCGACTCAATGCCTACATATATGATGTCCCTTTTACCTATCCCTAATGGGGTCATTGAGAGATTGGATGCTCTAAGAAGAAATTTTCTCTTTGAAGGAAATAGTGAAACCAAGAAATTCCACTTGGTAAAGTGAGATGCACTGATTGGGAGTAAACAAAAAGGGGGTATGGGGTGAGGAACTTAAAAACAACAAAATCAATGCCTTTTAATGAAGTGGCTCTGGAGACTTGCATTTTGTGAACTGGCACTCTGGAAAGAAGTAATCCAGTTGAAATATGACATGGCAGATCATTGGACCACCAAAATGGCCACTGACACTTACGGAATCAGCCTTTGGAGGTCCATCAGGAATCTGTGGCCAAAGCTAAGAGAGAATTGTAGTATAAGAACAAAAGATAGCTGGAAGGTTTCTTTCTGGGAAGACAACTGGCTTGAACAAGCTTCCCTTAAGGATACCTTTAATGGCATATACATCCTAAACCAACAACAAAGGGCCATTGTGGCTTAAGTTTTGTCAGAATAGGGATGGAATTTGAGCTTTAGAAAACCTTTTAATGACTGGAGATTTTGAGGTTAATTGAGTTCTACAGCAAGTTGGAGCAATTCAAAGGAACTTCAAATGGCCTAGATAGATTGGAGTTGCCGGGCCACAGTCAAGGTAGATTCAGTGTGAAAGGGGCCTACAAAAAGCTTAATGCTTATGATAGTCAAATTGATGACTGGCCTTGGAAGCTTATATGGAAAGTTAAAATTCCTTATAAAGTTTCCTGTTTTATTTGGCTTTGGCTAAACAAGCTGTGTTAACTCAAGAAAATCTCATGAAGAGGGGGATCCATCTAAACCCTAGGTGCCTCTTTGTGAATAAAAGGTTGAGACTGCAGGATTACCTTTCAACTGTGGAAATCTTCCTAAATATGAAGGGTCTGAACTGGGTGATGCCAAGGAAAATAGCTCAGACCCGGAAGATTTGGAGCAGCTATGCTAACATTTCTGACCACGAGGATAGGTGGAAAATTATACCAGCTTGTATCTGGTGGTCTGCTTGGACACAAAGAAACCTCAGGTGCCACCAGAACAAGAGCAACAACATCCAGAAGATGAAGATGAATTGTTTAGTGTTGTTTCATTATTGGTGTAAACAGGAGTATATGGAAGATCTAGAAACAGTTATAGATGTCTTAAGCTCTTTGTAATTTTTTGTTAAAGGGTTGAAGATCTTCTGGATACTCTACCTGAATTGTAATTAGGAAACCTGATTTTCTGGTTGTAACTTTCTCAAAAAAGATAAAAATGGTTAACTTATATATAAACATAAATAATTAAAAGCTTTGGTATTGAAATATACTTTTGTAGATGTTCTTTCAAATTAAACCACACAAAACATTACTGGAGACGTCAATAAACTTAAATTGTTCTTACTTTAAGCTTTATTTTTCTTTCAAAAGATGCATGTTAAGAAATAACATTTTTTTTACTTTTTCTTAATTTAATGAACTTTTTTATGGAATCAACATGTAATAACTTTTTCATGTTGAACTTAACTATTTTATCCTAAATTATATGAAATAATGATCATCTCATATTTTGCAAAATATTTTAATATTAACAAAAGTGAAAAATGTATTTTTGAGGAAACTGGTGGAAAAATATTGGGAAAAGAAAAGGGACTTGCTTATGGTGTTCATTGAGCTTGAAAAGACTTACGACAAAGTCCCGAGATGCCTAGAGGTTAGAGATGTACCGGTAGCTTACATTAGGGGGTTGTACTGTTGCGCCAATTGATTTTCGTGTGTCTCATTTTCTGACCTTTGGTGCAGCAATTTTCGACATTGCTAGAGAATCAAGCAAATGTGACAAATCCAGGGGAGAGAATGAGAATTCAATCATATGCTTTGAGAACAGGAGGTCTTTTCCGAAACATAGGTGCTATGCTACTTGAGCTTGGTCGGACGACAATGACATTGCGAATGGGCGAAACACCAGTATGTTTTCTCTTTCAAGAGTGTGGTATCACCCTTTCTGTGGTTATTTCCCAGATTTTTTGTTCTCTTTTCATCCTGCTATACGAAGGTAAAAAGTATTGACAAGGGAAAAACAACCGTAGGATGATGCTGTGGTGAATGCTGGACCCGCTGTCTTTGTGTCCACTGCTGGCCCCAATCCTATAATGGTTCAGGTTATTTTCTTGTCAGATATATACTTTATTATGCAGCCGATTGTGTGGATGCTTGATATCTGTTCCTTTGATTGTGTAGCCATTACCTTTTCAACCGAATACAAGCTTTGGGGCTGTTCCTGTTGGAACTGTACAAAATAATACTGGATTTTCTGGGGGATCTGTTAGTTCTGGCTTTATTCCAAGGAATATTGACATTAGAATACGAACAGGTTACTTTTTCTTGTTTGCGTTTATTATGCTGTTGCTAGTTACAAAGACTGCATGTTTATCTTCTCTTTTACTCACTCACCTGTATCATTAGGTTCATTTATGGCTTCAAATCCAAATCGAAGAGAGCCTGCTGGTGGTTCACAGCAACCAGGGCAAGCTGGTCAAGCAGCTTCTATTGGTGGAAGTTCTGATCAACAGAACACTGGAGGCACTAGAAGCTCTTCTGCCAGGGAGTCAGCAGTGCGGGTAGTTCCTATTAGGACTGTAGTTACTGCAGTTCCCGCTTCCGTTGGGCGTTCAACTTCTGATTCAGTTCGAAATCCCATGGGAATATTCTATCCAGTTTTAGCTAGAGTGCAACATGTCAGTTCTGGGAATTCTAACAATTCAGGAGCTTCTCAAGAATCTGATCAAAATAATTTACATGGTGTTGAGACTCGAGACCCAGCTAATCCTGATTCTGCTAGGCAACAGCAAAATGCTGGACTTCCTAATGTTGAAGGTAACCAATTTTTTTTTTAATTATTACTTCCTGTTGGTTTATCTATAAAGCGCTTGCAATTTTTTGGCTCTGAACGTGGTGCTAAATCTTATGAGGTAGAAGATGGTTGCACTTCGACAAGTTTTGTGGACTTTCTGTAGATATCTTCACACTTGACAGTGTGAACATATCCAACATCTGTTATCATAAAGTTGCGGTATATATTACTGGTCACGAATTCGACCTTTTTTCATTAACTTTCGTCGGTCACTGTCATATATTGTCCAAATAGATTTCCTTTCTTGTCTAGTGTATCAATCTTCCATCTTAAAAGGAAACATTTTTCATGATGGATATTTCCAGATTTTGTATGAACTAAATATAACTGAGGCTTTGACATGTTAGTTGCATCAATATTCTTCGTATGCTCCAGTTTGATAAAAAGGAGTTAAAAGTATTTATGGTCAAATCTGGTAGAGTTTTTGTTTATATCTGAGTTCCAAGAGAGGAACAGGTGATAATTCAATGTGGTTATATGGCTGTCATTTACTTGGTCTGACATTGCTTTTAATTTTCCGTTTGAGTATATAAGCTTATGCAAAAACTATCTCTATGTATTTGATATGTCACAATGGTTTCAGGTAACTTTAGCTCATTCAGTGAAGCATCAAATGGTGAAGAGTTTTCTGCTCAGTACCAAAGTAGTGTTGACCAACTGCTGAGGTCATTATTCTCTGGTGAATCTGTTCATCCTGAGAGTGTTAATGATCGTGGTGTGAGTATGAATTCCTCTAGTGGAGATGGTGTGGAAGCTGAAAACAATAGTAATTCTCAGGAGACAGAAGCAGCAGGAGATGAAGGGGTTTTTCTATCAAATATTCTACGTCATATCATGCCAATTATTTCTGAAACCAATGGAACATCATCTGCTAATTTACCTAGTGAACGATCAAATATGGCTGAAGATAGAAGCGATGGTCGTCAAACACAGGTATATTTATCTGCTTGACATCTTATTTTCTTACATGAGGCCAAATTTGAAAAGAGACTTAATAGTTTGCAACAACTATCACTTGTAGAATTGAAAGCTTTCCACAATAGACTATATATTTCAGCATCATTTGCTTTTCTGCAGGAGCAAGAAAACACAGAGAATGCAAGTTCTTCACATCAGCGCCGCGATTCTCCACTGCCACCAAGCTCAAAGCGTCAAAAGGTAATTTCCCCTTTATCCTAACCAGAAAAGAGGACAGAGAAGGCCCTGAATGCATTCAAAGTAGAATTGAAAAAAAGAAGAAGAAACAAATAGATGGAAGGAAGAGTAGTAGTAGGGAGAGAGCAAGCAAAGGATAATGTTGTCATTGTTCTGAACTGAACTAGGATTGTTTGTTGTAATCAGCATGTATGATAGACTAGATTATCATCTTGTGAAATAGGAAATTCTGGTATTCCAAAAGAGTTGGGCTTTCAATCAGTCGATTGTGGAAGATTGATCTTAGTGATATATAACACATAAAATCTTTCTTTCAGGTTAACGTCCTCACCGGATTGTCTTCAGTGATTTAAAAACAAATTTAATTACTTCTCCTTCATTAGAAGTCAAGAAGATTTTTTTTTTAAAAAAGAATTGTTGAATTATAGTGAACACATGATAAAAACGGACATGTGGTTGGACCTGAAATGGGTCCATTAGGGTATCCATTGTAAAGTAGGGTCCTCCAAGGCGTGTAAGAACTCTCTTCAACCTACTCATGGCAAGATCGATCAGTTTCGAGTCAAATAGGAAGAACTAGAAGATTCCACCTCTACAAAGCTCCTACACCTAATGTCTTAAGCCGTTCCCATTTTCTCGTTGACCCATCATGCAAAAGGTAGGCTATTAGAGTGAGCCAATAGTCTTGTTAGGATAACCAGAGTGGATGATCTTAGTTCGACTTTACTGCCATTGTGTTCTTATTGGATCAGTTATCCTATGAACTTGTTGAACGTTCCAGCTTACAGTACGAGCACCATCTTTGGGTTTGGTGGACTTTTATGAAGTACTGATCTGAAGTTGGTGCTGTCTTTTACTAGATTTTATCTGATTTGTATGTCAACCAGTCTTGAATATAATATATCTGGTTTATGGTGCAGGGGGAGTGATTTCGAGATTTCGTGGTTTCAGCCAGAAAATGTAATGCGGCTTTGTGTTGTATCTCTACTTTATTTGAGGTTTTGTTGGTGATATTTGGATTTGCAAAACAAATTGAGACGTTATTTTGTCAGCTGCAGAATATAGAATGAATATTTACTCCTTTCATTTGATGATTGTAAATTGAGATGGCAAAAAGAAATGCAACTAATGTATTGAGCTATGAAGAAATAAATTAGAAGGAAGTATAGGGCAATTCTCCTCCTTTGCGTACACACCGACTCATGCGTAAATAACAAGAGGACTGGAAATGGAAAATTTTGACCTTAGTTAAGCCAAAAAAATGAAAATAACTAAACTTCGATTACCTTTACTAGATGGGATACTTGGAAAAATTACAAGTTAGATCAACCAGGTTTCTCATATGTTGATAGGGTTACTCAGATCAAGAGTGTATTCTTCTCTATTTAAAACAAACATTATGATCACAAGAATTTATGTTGCCAAAGCTGGTTGTGGGGATGAATAAATAAAGCATGACACTACTTGCTTGAGACCATCTCCAATCCATCTCTATTTTACTCTCCATTCTCTATATTTGGAGAGTAAAATAGAGAATGGGTTCTCCAACCACTCTTTATTTCACTCTCTATTCTTCAATTATAGAGAGGTGAATAGTAGTTCTCCAAATTATGGAGAATTACTATTCACCTCTCTATTTTACTTTTTGATTATTATAATATTATTTCTATTATATTACTAATTGAGTCTTTATCATTTGTAATTATTTTCTAATGTAACATAACATTTAAAAATATATTATCAACAAGTTACTACTTTCGCCCAAATTAATAATTTTTCTATTTTATTTTTTAAAAGAAATGGTCACTTTAAATATGTAATTTAAAGTTATTTTAATATTATTTATATTATATAAGATTATTAATTATGTCTCTAATATTTGTAATTATTTTCTAAGTAATATAACATCTAAAACATTATTGATAAGTATACTACTTTCATCCCGAATTTCTAATTTAATTTTTAATTTTTTTTTGTCATTTAAATATGTAATTTAGATTATAATTATTTTTCAATATGAAGTATGCACAAAAATTACATGATAATACTTTTATGTTATAATGATAAATTATTAAACTACACTTTTTAAAGAGCATGCAAATATTTGATGCAATAGTTCAAAATGGAATAGGGGAAGTAAATTAGTACACGAAATAATTGGATACAAGATAAACTTGTTAATTTAAATAATTTTTAGCTACACATAAAAAATAAGGACAAAAAATGCTTATTTTGAACTTCGTAATACATTAATAGAACATTCATGAGTGGGGTGTGCAAAAGCCGAACCAACCGATAAAAGTGTTATTGATTTATTGTTATTGGGTTATTGGGTTATTGGGTTAACGGGTTTTAATGATTTTATAAAAACAATTATTGGGATATCGGTTCGATATTGGTTTTTAATATTGGGTTATTGGATAAATCGATAACCCATTAAGACTAGTAATTTACTACTTTTACTTGTACATAAATATTATATATTAATCTTAATACCTTAGTAGTTACTATCTTTGTCCTTTAGCCTTCAATTCACACTTCACAATGGCTTTGAGTTCACAATTTCACATTATAAAAAACGTTAAAATCTAAAGTAAGAACCATATTCCTCGTAATTTCTCTTTGTGTTAAGCTTGCATAGTTCTTTTCATCTTTGTTATTATTGTTTCTATTTTATGAGCATTTGTAAAGTTACATTATTGTGTTTTCGCATCAAATTTATTAGAAAAGTCATATATTTATTTTATAAATATTTTCTTATTGGTTAAACCGAAAACCGAACCGTTAAGGACCAAAACAGATAAACAATATATTATTGATTTGGTTATTGGTTTAACATATTTAAAAATAAAAAACCGATAAATCGAACCGATAATACATAAAACCGAACCGAACCGACCGATGCACACCCCTATTCATGAGAGTAACCTAATAGTCTTAAAAGTTGAGTATTTATGTAAAGTTTAAAATAAATTTTACGATAATACAATATTTATGATGCAATTATATTTCATCAATGAGTTCATTTTTATTTGAATTGTTCGTTAATATGTATTATATATAATATTTATTGCAATTTATGTTATTTAGAAATTTAGAATAAAATATAATTTTATATTAAATGAAGAATTTGAAAAAAATAAAATTTTGTATTACGTAAAGATTATACAGTGATTATTTGCATAAAGAAGAAATGATTTATATTATGAAATAAGAAAATAAGAATAAAATATAAATAATAATATAATATTGAGGAGAGAGAAATTTTTTTATTTTTAGAGAGTAAAATATAGAATTGGGTTGTAGTTGGTTGTCTGAAAAAATAGAAAAATCTATATTTGGAGAATAAAATAGAGGATTGGATTGAAGATGCCCTCAGGCACACAGATAAATTCAGAATTTTAAATTTCTGTGTTTTAAATATATTATTATCGATTTTTCATGTCATTAGATATATTGGATTCAAGAGTACCTAGATCTAACTTTTTTAGTCTATATTTGATGTTCTAGAAGAATTGACATACTAGCGATGGAAGAGAATGTTAAGTGACTCGAGACTTGAATTTTTTTGTGATCATATGGACTCTCTTTCACAATTTCAACCTATTTAAATACAAAAAGTTAAATAAATAACTAAAACACAAATCCTAACACATACTATGACGATAGGTAGGCTAACAGTAAATAAAATTAAAATGCAACTCCACGAAACTATCAAATAAAATAAGTAACTAGATTTACCCAACAAAAATCTAAGTATAATTCTTGATTTAACTAAACAATTCATTGAATATGTGTAAGCTATTTAGAAAAAAATTATATTGCAGAAGAAGAGTGAAGAAAAAGTTGAGGTACCTGACAATTATACTGTCGTTGTCTTCTACGAGTTACAATAACAATCATATATCATATCATCTATCTATATATAATTGGAGAAGAAAACGTGCCATGTGTCAGCACCACAATTCTTTTTTTATGAATTATTAAAATTAATTTAAAATATAAAAATTTCAATCACTAAAAAAACTGTGTATTAACGTTTAGAACTTTTCTTCTTCTTCCTCTTATTTTGGAAGTTTTCAAATTTAATATTAATTATTTATTTAAAAATAAATTTTAATTATATAACATATTTGAAAGAACTACCCACGTTCTTTGGAAACAACTACCCACGTTCTTTGGAAACAACATATATTTATAATAATTTTATATATATATAATATAAAATAAATTACTATTTTATTTTACAACTAAAGTTTTTTTTCTTAATTTAAACAGTTCTAAAAAATAGGATGTGTGATTTCTCTTTTAGTGGGAAGTTATCATATTTTTATTAATTTAAATAATAATACTAATAATAATAATAATCTTTTATATCTGTCTATATATCTAAAAAACAGATATTTTTAATAATTAAATATATATGTAATAGAATCAAATAATAAAATAGTATTTTATTTTATAACTAAACGTTTTGTTAAAAATTTAAAACAATTCTAAAAAAAAATATAGAGTGTCTTATTCCTTTTTTTTTTTTTGGGGGGGGGGGAGGTTTCATTTTTTATTAATAAATATGATAATAATATTAATAATTTATTTAATTTTTTTAAAA